>JABASD010002941.1:0-22943 GCA_019776165.1 Pogonognathellus flavescens
TTCAAGTGAATGTTGTGGGATGATAGTTGTAGATGCAACTGATGCTCTCTCAAAATTTTCGGTGCCCTTTTATACCAAAATGTCGACCCTTTACGTTTACACTCGAAAATAGCGTTTACACAGACTACAGACAACAGTTTTGTCTATATGGAATATAGATAAGATTCGACAGTATGGTGAATAGAATTTGTATGAGACGGGATTATCGTATCGCTTGAAAGAATATTTTTGTTATTCACTGTTTCTGTTTTCTTTGTGTGACGAGCAAAGGGTCGTACTTAATACACACACGGATCATCATATTGCCGTATATATACAGTAAAGAGGCAATTGCCCTCACAAGGCCGTATACTCCAAAATGGTGAATAGGGGTAATTGCCCTTGCTAGGCCCAATTAACACAAATGCTCATACTCACGTAGGCTGTCCAAGGGCCGTATACGCGAGAATACTGATTCGCCTTAATGATACATAGTTACGTGCCATGATTCAAATAAGTCTGGCATACGGTCTTTTATGTTTAAAATTATAACATGCAGGATGCTGTCATTTTAAGTCCAAGGAAATACGGATAGTAGGATAAGATGGACTTGTTTATTTACTTGGAGATTTGCTCTTGTACCTTCTCGTGATGTACGCCATTAGAAAACGGGAAGGTTACAGACTAATCAACACCATGTTGCGTCATGAGACAATGAGTATAGTAGTTTCAATTTTAGGCTGAAATAAGTGAAATAAACAGAAGCAGAAACATTTAAACCACTTTATTGTTTTCGACCTTAATTTTTTGACAATTCTTCTGTTAAAATAAAGCTAACCGTGTAAAGTTAGCAGAGAGTTATTCAGGTAGGTATTAGTATTAAGTAAAAGCAGTAATTAGTAATTAGGTATATCAATTTTGTTGTGTAAAGCTGACACATGATCTTAAGGATTTGTAAATCACATCAAAACAAATGACCGAAGATATAATTGGAGTAGTCATGAAAAAAATATTATACCTTTGCTTACAAATATTAATAATATATAATATAGGTGCCTAATAATTTATAATACTTCGCTTCAATAGCTTGCTCAATGAGTAGTCCAAAAGCGTACCCAGGATTCGGTAATGGGTGAGACACGACTAATAGGAATTAGGCACAAAAGGGTGAAGCATAAACTTAAGAGCAAATAACAACCCTTTTCTCATGGATTTTGCATTGGGCACGTACTTTTAGTACCTACATATCGGGTACGCGAGTACATCTTAACTTATATGAATAATTGTGAAGCCTGGAAGAATAATGGTGCTTTACTGTATGGATTATCAAGTACACCAACTTATCGTACAATTTTCATGTACATCTTCTCCTTTTATGTCTTTATTTGAAAACAAACATATTATGTGTTAAAAAGGGGTTATATATTCTAAAGTATGTATCATATAAAAGCTCATGATAGTCTGACTAGAACAGTTGATGTTTCTGTAATTGCAATTTGTTTGCAGGAGATAAGTAATTCATACTAAGATACAAAATTCTCACTCTTCTGTAAATCGGTCATGTCATACCATAATTAGATTAAATATTAAATCGGGATAAATAATATCCAATTATGTATGGTGCATGCAACAACATTTCTGTTGTTAATTTATGGTTAACTGAAAAATAAAAATGGATCTAAAAAGCATACTCAGGGTTGAATACAAAAAATACGAAGAAAACTGAATAATATGTTGCGTTTGATAAATTGATATTTTTATTTTGCGTTGTTCAGTTACATAAGAAGTAGAACATCTATATCTATTCTTACAAAAATGATTTTTTTTCAAATTTTACATAATTTCATTACATTTAAGAACATATATAACAAGTTATAACAAGTTAATATAATTATGATTCTCGGAAATTCAGGATGATTCGTTCATTTTATCTGGAATATTTTAGTCCGGCTAAAATCCAAAGTGCTAAAAGAGGTATTGGTGAGCAGAAGTTCAGGATTCGGTTTATTCTTTAGGACCATCTGGGTTGGGGTCACGTGGGAGGGCAAGGGACTTCAGGATTTCTTTTGGGATTGCTGGTGCAACTGGGAAATGATCTCCTGTAGCGTGGAAACCGGTTTCGTCAGCGAAGTAGGTGACGGTGTAAGTTTTTCCATCACCTCCGACGTAGCTGTAGCTTCCGCTCTGCAATTTCACAAATAAAATTCTTTTTAAAAAATCGTGTCAAATATCCAAACTCATTTTAAAAATTCATATGACAATTTTAACCTTGGTTTCAACTGGTCCTTCGGGGTTCTTGAGATCCTTAAGGGCTCCCTGTTCAGAGGATTTGGTGCCATCTGCTCCTTCGACACTGGAAAAATACGAAAAAGAAAATTTGTCATTTTACATTTCAATGTTTTCTACCGAAGTAATATCCATGCGGGGAATGACTTACTCAAGCTTGTAGTTTCCAGTGTTGTCAGTGGACATGTCGTATTTGACAATGTGAATTTCCTTGTCCTTGTTCTCATCGCTTCCAAATCCAGCGGGGGCAGCGATAGAAGCGACAACGCAAAGTGCTAAAACGATGAAGACCTTCAAAAACTGAATTCAAGTGAATGTTGTGGGATGGTAGTTGTAGATGCAACTGATGCTCTCTCAAAATTTTCGGTGCTCTTTTATACCAAAATGTCGACCTTTACACTTGACAACAACGTTAGTCTACACAGATTTCAGTTTCGTCTGCATGGAATAATGTAAGAATATCTGTAAAACTTTCGACAGTATATGTAGTATAACTTGTATTCAATGTTTATTGTTAACTCTGTTAGTTTGTCATGTGAAATGGAAGGGTGACATAGTAAGGTATTCTAAAACCGAATACGCAAATATTTTCTTGTCCGCCATTAACTGTTGTTAGATTTGTCTAGTTGTAAATTGTGGCCCACTGAAGGTTACAAAGTTTTTATTTCAAGTGCAACAGTAGAAGTCTGATTTTCAAACAATACACCGAAACTTACAGCGTTACTTCATTCATTGCTACTTGTAGAGGTACAGTTACATAATACAAGGACAGTCATTACATAAGTGTTAAGGATCTTCCTAAAATGCTGCAGACTGTTGCCTTGTATGCATCCAAAGGGTCGAAGTGCAAGGGCACTGTGGATTACAGTAGGATTATATTATGGGCTCATTTATAACTCTGCTTTAAGAGACACTTTGTCTCTTGATCCTTGAACCTTTCCTGGTGTAAAAACATGTAGTGATAGTAAATGTTCAGGCATAGTAAAATGAAGACCTTACATACATTTTACGTACACTACATGTAAATGTATACATTAATATATGTGCCTATGTAAATAATAATAATAATTATGTAGTAGTATATGCTTAGTCCCTAAACCAGGCCTACACATTATAATTAAGGCAGTATTTTAAATTCTAGGTATCAATTAATTCGTGTCAGTCACAGTAAAATCATGTTATTATTAATCCATAGCTTAGGGCAAATTGGAAAAATGAAATTGAAAGGAAGAACTGTGTAAATACAGATAATACGCAAGATAAGCTTTCTGAGTACAACAAAAATGTTCATAGGACTGTATTATTGCATTTAGATGGATGGTAAATGGATGCCTTAAACTTAGCCTTGAGTAGGATCTTCAACTTTGTGTTGTTCAGTTTATCCTTCAAACCGTGAACTTACTTAGCTCACGTACGCACCGCATGTATTTTCATTTTTCACAAAAGTAACAAATAAATGCATGTCTAGTTTGTCTAGTGCATAACAAAACAAGGAAGGCAGCTTCGTCTTGTTGTCTGCAACAGTCGCTTTGCTTACTTTCCTTTGTCTTTTGCTACAGCAGATACGTCGTAGTGTTCTCTCAGAATTCTTATGTACTTACTTTTGTGAGTAAATCAGTAATTCAAGAAATAAACTCTTTACCAAATCTTCAACGTTCTTTGTTATTACGCGATGTTCTTCATATCTTCCATGTTGGTGTAGCCTCGTGTAGATAGGCGGTGCTTAATTACAATCATTTGTTTTTGCAACATGAAATTAGCAAATCATATTGCCACTATACGTTACATCAATGCCATTTTACACCAGTTGAAGCTAAAGAATGTCTCTCCAGGAATTTATATAGATGATTAAATTATGTGCACATCTTTATTGGTGTTAGTTGTGCTGCTTTTGCGCAATAATATAAATAAATGCTATGTTATGTAGATGCTACCTTTTAGTTTACACTTACTTAGCTAATTCCGCAAATTATAAAAATTAATTACTATTTTTATTATTAATAAACTTTCAGAGAAAAATTATATTAATATTTGTTTAAAAAATATTTCTTTATTGCAGAGTCCGTACTTAAATACCTAATTAATTATAGCGAGGGAAAGATTCTGATTTATTGTAGGAAAATATTTGTTGGGATGAATTTGTTTACGGTTGAGGAGCCGGAGCCTTTTATATTGTTTGTATTTGTAAGCAGTGATTCAACCGAGCATGATTCGTATGATGAGTTTGATGAGGAAAAATAAGGCATTAAATCATTTTCGTCGGATTTGTATAAAAAACTTGAAATTATATTATTCTGCATTATTTTGTAGTTGAGTTGAGTTCATGGGATTTCCATGAAACAATAAAATGTTATTACATTAAAATTACATTATTAAAATACATTGAAACATAATAAAGATATTTGTATTATTGGTGCGTGTGTTAAATGTAGTTGAAGTCGGTGGTAATGTGAGTGTTAAGAATATTGTACACAGTTTTTAAATGCATATTTTGTAAAGCCATTGTACGCACTAAGCTTTGAACGGACGACACTAAATTCTTTAAAACTCGTATGTCTATCCAAAATTCAGTCTGTACTTTTCGGATAATACATTTCAAGTTCACGATAAGAACTTCGGTGTAGATATTAAATTATTTACATTCTTGCTTATAAATTCTAAAATGAATAGATATCTATTGCTATTTCCACAATTGAAATAAATTCATTGACGGGAAGTGTTCAATTCAAGAGCGTACCCAGGATTCGGTCATGGGTGAAAAATATCTCACATAAGAGAAAATATCAAGCTTTTTTCCTGTATTTTGGGTTAGGCACATTCCTTTAGTGTTTATATGCACTATATGGGTGAACCCCCCTTGGCTAAATTGCTTAAACCAGTTGTGAACGCTGTAATTATGTCACCGAATATTTTTGTAATGCTCTTGAAAATATTTTTTGCGGTTTGCGCAATATTAGCAAAAAACGATTGTAGCGCTTGAATATTTTTTTGAATAAAATCCGAGAGTGTACCAACGGACTTCTCCATATCCAGCGCTGAAAGAGGATCTGCTTTTTCTTCCAATTCACCTTCGAAATTTCCAAGAAATTCCTGCATTCGGTTTAATGGATTTGCTTGGTCAAACTCCGTTTTTTTAAGAGCATCATTGACTAAACCTTGCATAAATGGATCCTGGGATTGTATTGCTGCATCTACTTGTTTCATTGGAGATCGGAGCTCTTCACTGAATTCGGGAGCCTTTGGAAGTGTGTTCAATGTTTGTCTCACATCTCTTTTTAAGGCCATCACTTTCATTTCCGACGCTGAAGGTATATGTGTCTCCCCCTTTGCTGTGGAAGATCTTGGAGCACTTTTAGGTTTGTAGTAAGCTTTTTTTGGCACTGGCATTCTAGGTTTCTTTTCTTTAGAGGATGAAGATGATTGCTGGGTCTGCCTTCGTGGGGGTGTGGACTGTTGCTGAATATTTTTATTAGCAGGTTGTTGTTCTCGTCCTCTTTGTCTTGCTGCAGAACTATTTTGAATTATTTTAGTATTGGGGGTTGATGCTGATTGTGGTTTTCTCTGCGCTTCCGGTCTCCGAACAGGTGTTTGGTTAGTAGGGCGAACAATTTTACGAGTGGGAGTTTCGGATGAAACCGAATTTTGGGGTCTTCTAGGTGCAGGGTTGTTTCTCACAATTTTATTTGGATTTTGGGTAGAAAACTGTTGCGGTCTTCGAGATGTAGGTTGATTTTGAACAATCTTACTACTAGAAGAAGGCGGTTGCCTTCTTGAGGTGTGAACACTTTCGTCGATTTTGTTGTTAGCATTTGAGAACTCACGTCTTCTTGGAGTAGGAGTTGTGCGAACAATTTTATTATTAGTCGAAGAAGAAGATTGCGGTTGTCTTCTTCTTTGTTCACTGTAATTAGAACCTTCTAAAGATGAATACGATTCTTGCTGCCTTCTTGCCGAAGGATGCTCTTCAAAAGATGAAAATGATATTTGTTGCTTTATTCTTTCATCAGGATGATGCTCTTCAACCGAGTCTTCTAATTTTCTTGGAGAAGAACTGCTTTTATAACTAGGCGATGCAATTAATTCTCTATTTCTTGAAGGAGAACTTTCAACAAAATTTGTGACACTAATAGAAAGTAAAATTGGAAGAATAATCAAAATTCTTAAAGTTCTAAATTTAACCTCCATTTTAATTTCACTTTGCTGGTTGTAATGTGAATGCACATGCGATTTATGTACTTTGTACCTGGTTAGTGAGTGAATTATTGGCAAACTGCTCCAGTATTGCGGAAGGGACAGCCTTATATAACTTTCCAGACATTTTTATCAATTTTCTTTTATCATTAGCGTGAGATAGTTACGCTTCGGTAATTTCTTGATGAGTTGAGTTTACATTTTTTCTGTCTGTTTTTATGTTGCACCTTTAAATAGCCTCTGGTAATTCATACAAAATTAAAATAGCAACAATCCACTTTATGTTATATTTTATTGGCTATATCGGGTGCAACAAAAATTCCTCGTTTTCTACACGGTTTATACAATTCATCTTTTTTGCATTGCAAAAATTATGCGAAACAATAAGTTCATTATTTGCATCGCTCTGTGGTTTATAAGCAATTTAGTAAATCTTGATATAGTAAACAAAAATAGCAAAGCAAACAATGAAGCCTATACCTATGCATGTATAATACCAGTGTGGTCAGTTTATTCTCAGCTACTACACGAGTTTTTTGCACACAAGCAACTTCGAGATTTACGACCTGTGCATAATGAGAATGAAGGGCAAGCATGAAACATTATAATCTAAACACGGCTTTTATATTTTTTAGGTTTTACTTTACACACAAAGATATTTATACATATCCAGTCCAGAAGAAGATACCTACAATACAATTCCTAACAATAATACACGTGCTATCTCGGATCGCACCATGCTATAGTAGAAGATAACAATCACGCTTGGTTGGATTCTCAAACTGCTTATACGCATTGTACAGAATCTTTTTTCCAATATGAACATATCAATCTTGTGTTAGTTTGATAACAAAACAATTTAAGTCTTAATTAGGGAATAATAGATATACAAACACCACGAAATTTATATATATTATGTATATGTATCATGTACCTAAAAATAACCTACTACCTAAAACCATGGACAATAGGTACTTAAGGTAGGTACCTATTGTTCATGGACCTACTGTACAATAGACTGTGTATATAGTAAATGCAAACATACCTATTTACGATTAAATTAAAAATGCGATTGAAAATATTTCCAGCAAGTTGTGTATCTACTATCTACTTATGTGAATGATTTTAGTATATAGATAGTAGGTACCAGACAGGTACCAGACTAGCTACATGGTGCAGTAATACTGCATATTTTTATGTAACAGGTATTATTTAAGGCGCATACTTCTAGAGTGCACAATTAAACAGAATTTATCTAAAACATGAATTTTTATTCAAGTTAAATAATGATTTTACAGTCTCTTACACAGAAATCGTAACACACCCACGAAGCTACTTGACTGGCAGTGCAATGTTTTATGTGTATTTTCTTTGCTTTTATTTGTTTTACTGAAGGAAAAAGTTGAATTGTTGAAGCAGAAATTTGTTGAGTTGTAAATGGACTTGATGGTTTCAGAAGCAGGCATGAGGGTAATATATATTGAAATTTTATAACAGAAGAGAAATGAAACTCAGAGAATAAAACAGAATATATGGCAGTCATAGTTCGTTTCTGTTGGCAGAGCCAACCAAGACATTACATCCCCGTGAGCCTTCGTTTGCATTGTATGGCTTGAGCAATTTAATTAAAAACCAAATTTGTTTATTGTTCGAGTTTTCGCATGGAGTGGATTGCAATTCTATTTGTCCTGTACTGACTCTGTCTCTAGAAATTCATTGCAAAGAGTAGTTAAAAATGTCAAACTTTTTTAAACTAGCTAGGCAATATTTTATAAGCATTTTATTACTTTTCTTTACTTACACAAATCCCAAACAATTGTCTGAGTTTAATTGCTTGATTTTCCATCGAGCTTGACCAACAGACTCGAATTCAAATACCAATGTCAGTCTTTCAACAGATTCGTCATGAAGTGATGAATTTCCAGTAGGAATTAATTGTGTTCGGTTTTCCGCAAGACGAATCTCATAACAATCTCCATCTAAACATGAAATGAATTTTTTTAATAAATATAATTAATCAAGGGCGTTTCTACGTATGGACTCGCCGGGCTTGAACCCCCCGCAGATTCCAAAAAAAAAATTTATTTGCAAAAAATTTTGCTCATTTTCTGTCTGTGAGCCCCACTCCCCCCGAATCTCTCAAGCCCTCCCCATTATGAAAATCTAGATACGCCTTTGTAATGAATCTATATATGAATATTTTAATAAATATAATTTTAATTACACTCATAACGTAGACTAAATCTCCACTCTTGTTCTCTGCTGTGATCTTTTCTGATTTTGTGATTCTCAACAGTCCGTTGCACGGAATGATACGTAGCTGTGACATACTGTTGTCATAATAAAATTAATTGTTAAACCAAAAATAAATAAATTGGGAAAATACTAATGTTTAAAACATATACCTTTCCATTCAAAGGACTTTGAATGTAATAAACTCCACTATAATCGTCTGAAGGTTTGCTCAGGTGATTATGCAATATCCACAACTGACTTGTCGTGTTACTGCAATTTTGTTGCAAACCAACACGAACTCCGATTCTATATATCATTGTTATTTTTCAATATATTACTCATATTACTTATAATATTTTTTATATACATCATAATACGATGATCTTATAGTAATTGTATCGTGTATCCGTTTAGTTAAATTTTAACACTTGCCCGAGATTTGTTAAACACTTTTTAGTGTCATTAGCATAAATGGTCCACAAGTTTCGACCTACGGGTTCGAAATTATACCGTTGCCATAAACCATCCCCTTCAGGAATCAAAGGAACTGTATGTCTGAATCGCTCATAGGCCGAAACAATAAAATATTTCGTTCCTACAATCATTTAAAAATAAATTGCAATACTTCGTCAAAATATTTTTACTTAAAATCTGAATTACTTATGTACGCGTCCATTTTTGCTCTTTTTCCACAAAAATGGATGGAAAATAAATGGACTTACCATTAACCTGCTGAACAATACTCCATAATTGAAACGCTTCTGCATCGTCTCGTCTTTCATGCTCTGTTGACGAAGTATTCGTTAAACTACTCCCAGTCAAATACTGCCAATGATAAAGAAATTGTTTAATAGTCTTCATATTTAATTTCTTTCTTGTCATGAAAATAATTTATGATAAATTATTGCTAGAAATATTTCTAGGGTTTACCGAATCGTCTGTAACACTTGCAATTTTGTAGTATCCGGAGATATTCGGATTATTTTCCACTGCAGAAATTATGGCTAGAGTAATATACAATCCTAAAGAATGAAACAATTCCCGACGAAACATTGTTTCAGTTAAAATTGTAAATGAGCATTAAACTTTCATATTTTTGACAATTTGTAAATTAAGTGTACAAATTAAGCTTAGATTTGCTGGAAATATTTCGCAAATTTTTGATGGTAACAATTATTCACTTGTACTGTAGGTATGTATTATGTGCCTGATTTTTGTCAACGTACTTCCTCATGTATATGACAACATTTTGCATGTGTGTACTATGTTGTAGGTATTTGTAATTAATTTTGCATTTGCATGGTATAGTAGTTGTAACGTAACAAGTAATTATATCAAATTCACACAGTAGTCTATAGTAATGTAAAAATAAGAGTTCTTAAAACCAGAGTAGATCTACTTTGTTGGCAATACGCAGAAGCTATAATTATTCTTTATAATATTATGTAATGTATTTACTTGTATAACAGTAGTTAGAGTAAGTAAACGTGTTTCTTGTTTTGTTTGTAACAATAATACCAAAGAATTAACAATGCTACGTAATACGACTTAGGACAAAAAGCTCACAAAGTAAAGTTGTGGTTTCCAGCATTTCCTTTGCAAGCAATATTTCCCAGAATTACAAAGAAGGAAAGTGGATTAGTTAATATCGATTTAATTGTGATTTCTGACTTATAATAATATTATGTGTAGTATAGCATGCATGTTACACTGCACTACATGCACTTGGGAGTTACCCTATACTCATTTTTCTGTTAGAAAAGGTTTCTATCAATAACTTTCATATTGATTGGTTATACGTAGCTGTCCGTAGCTGCAGTATAAGTAAAGAACTGAAATGCATATAGATTATGTATCCTACCTAACTGATAATCAATGCTATACATATACATTATTATACTGTGTAATATAAGTACTATTACTTAATACCTTTAGTTGTTTGACATAAACACACGATTAAGTATCGACTAATGCCTTTAAAAATATTTCCAGTAAGAAATGAACGTGTTTAAATGGGTGCTTTTATTATATTTAGCTCTGTGCATATAACATGAATTCTTATCTCATCCACAAACATTGTGCAATGATTAGCGATCTCAGGTTTGAGGTCTTGTATTTACAAAGGCTAACGAGAAATAATAACTTTGTCTCAGACTAATCGATATTAGATCTGTAAATTATTTGGCTTCCTTAGGCTTGAGTTATACATTCCTATGATATAATCATTATCATTAACGAAGGTGTGAGAAATATTGACATTATTATCATGGGATGTATAGTCAGGAACTATTAAAAGCAAACGTTACATATTGTTAATAAAATCATAGTTTGCTTAGTTTTGGCATTTTTCCCACAAATATTTATTTTCATGCGATGATGGTAACATAATCTTAAATACATAACCATATTCTCAGCAACCACAATTTAATATGTACAAATTCATGTAGGGTATGCGTTATGAAATAGAAGAAGTCGATTGTGTTCGGAATGAGCCACAATCTCAGTGCACTGTATTTCATGTAAACATATAGAACATTAATTGCGAATATTATTGCGTAGGTATAGACAGGACTACCTTTGTATTGTACACTGCATGAATGCGTTTTATATTGTGGTGTTACTACAGGTACCTATATAATTTCATGGCACACCCTTCTTACAGAGAGTACACATTGTAAACGATTTTTTGTTATAAAAGTGTAATTTTTTATTCACGTTAAATAATAGTTTTACATTTACACTGTTTTACGTACAGCAAGTGTACCAAGTCAAATGGTTGAAGCAGAAAGAATAAGTATATACAGAAGATATACAATGCTTACAGTGGCACACGATAATAAAATTTCGATATTTTACAACAGAAGGGAAATGAAACTGGTAATAAAATATAATTACATTGGGTAATTATTACAATACTTTTCTACTACCAGGGTCGATCAAGGCTTCACACTCTCTTGTGCCCTCCTTTGAATGGTCTGGGTTAATCAATTGAATTAAAAACCAAATTTGTTTATTCGAGTCTTCTTCACATGCAGAACTCTGAAGTTCCGTTTGTCCAGTACTTTCTCGGTATCTAGAAATTCATTTTAATAAAGTCGCAGTTAAATATTTCAATTATTAAACTAGAGTGTTTTAAAAGCATTTAATTCATTTTCATTCCTTACTCAAATCCCAAACAATGGTCGGAGTTTAATAGTTTGATTTTCCATCTAGCTTGACCCACAGACTCCAATTCAAATACTAAGGTCAGTCTTTCAACAAAGTCTTCGTCTGGCGACGAATATCCCGTGGGAATTAATTGTGTCCGATTTGTCTGTAGGCGAATCTCATAACAATCTCCGTCTACATATACGAAAAGAAATTCTATTAATTAATAAATCTACTGATTAATGCATCGATTTAAATTTAAATGGTGGAAACGAAATGATAATTTACACTCAGCGCGTTTAAGAAATCTCCATTCTTGTTTTTTACTTGGATGATCTCTAACGTGATTCTCAATTGTGTGATCCTTCATAAGATGAGTGGCTGTGATATACTGTAAAATTGTTGATTAATTAATTGCAAAATTATTGATTACTAAACAGAATGCATGAAATTTCAACAATTCCGAAATTCTTTTAGATGTAGTCATAAAATTCTAACCTTTCCATTAGTAGGATTTTGAAGGTAATAAACTCCGCTATGATCTGCTGTCTCTGCACTGCCGACATTATGTAATATCCACAACTCACTGGTAGTGTTAAAACATTGTAGTGTACTGAGACCAGCACGTTCTCCGATTCTAGATAATGCAAAAAAAATGAACATTATTTTTCATAACTAATTAATATTTTTCAATATTACTGACTTGGAATTGATTCTTTTAAGTATTGCAACATGTAGTGCTTAGCGAGCTAAATTTTAACACTTGCCCATAATTGTTTAGACACTTGTTGGTGCCACTTGCATAAATGGTCCACAAGTTTCGACCGACTGGTTCGAAATAATACCGTTGCCATAAACCATCTCCTTCTATAACTAAAGAAACTGAATCTCTGAATTCTTCATAGGCTGATACAATAAAATAACTCGTTCCTAAAAAGAAAAAAATAATAATTACGTTTTTCCAGGATATGTTAACATATAATTTTCATGTACCACAAATCTGACTTATATGTGAGTAACTTCCAAAATTACCGACAGCGGATTACAAATAAAATGAGAATTTCAATAAAAATAAAGGCAGCTACCATTCACTTGCTGAACAACACTCCATAGTTGAAATGCTTCTACATTATCTCCACTTTCGTGTTCACATGTCGTTTGTTTAGTTGCCCCATGTCCAGTCAAATACTGTCAATGTTAAAAAATATTTTTGTAAATAAAATAATCCAATTTTATCTTCTTGAAATCAAAATGTGAAAAATTGTTGCTGGAAATATTTCTGGAGTTTACCGAATCGTCTGTAACACTTGAAATTCTATAATAACCGGAAATATTCGGTTCCTCTACCGCGATGGTTAGAGCCATGCACAATCCAAAGAAGTAAAACAGTTTGTTGTTCAAAAACATGATTTCATTTAATTAGCTTCATAAAATACTTGTAAGAAATGATTACTGAATATATTCCACAAATAATTATTTACAAAATACAAAGATTCCAATTGCAAGATAAGACCACAAAGAAAATAGATGAGTTCCTATTAGGACTTAGGACATAATGAATATTAATGTTGTTGCAAGTATATAAAACACCTCTTCCTCAATATCAATATCTTTTATTCTGATAGATTATCTATCATTTATTATTATCACGGAAAGAAGTGCAATTTGTCACAGTTGTGCTATGCGTGGGCGTGCAATGTAATAATTTCATTATATCGATCCAATGATTAAAAGTAGATAAGTACAGTAAGTATATGGAGACCCTTTTCAAGATGCTCCTTCAGTATTACATAAAACCTTATTCGTGTTAAAGCCAATTCAAATAAATATTTTATTACAAAAGTCGCAGTTAGTGATTGATTATAGTACACACTGTACTGACTATACCTATAACAAAAATTTCATGGTAGAAACCAGGTAAGTAATATAAAGTAACTAATAAGCAGTGTAGGGCAATGTGGCATTATGTTTTCGTTAAAATGTTTTATCATACATGATTGATTACATAATATATAGCATGAGTATTAGCAATTATTGGCAAATTAAATTGTAAGTTGTAAACACTTATTGCACGCAATCTATCGATAATAGATTGTCACAATCTATTATCGATTGACGTTACATGACATTGAAGAATATTGAATCATATAAACACGCATTTTGCGTTATTTCTACTGGTTAGTTAGTATATACGCAATATTATACGCAATATCATACAGTATACATATAATATATACCGTATCTATCAGAATAACCGCATAAGTGGGACCGTATGTAACGCAGTATAAATATCGATACTTATTATCGTTACATACGGTCCCACTTAGCCTTCTAAGTAGGACCGTATGTAACTCAGTAATGATACGCTTTGTAACCTAGGCAACCAATAAATAAGTATCGATATTTATACTGAGTTACATACGGTCCCACTTATGCGGTTATTCTGATAGATACGGTATATATTGCAATGTAGGTATTTACTATAATATAGTAAATAATTATACATAATATATATTTCGGTGTTACCTTTAAGTTATTACAATCATAAAACTCAAGGTCACTTTATCAGTCATATCTACATTACAGGAAATATCTCGTTGTGTTAATTTGGTAAGTAGGAAAATAAATATAAAAATTGCAAATGCAGCTCGCTAATAATATTATAGGTCTAGATGAATATACATTCAGTGTTTCTCTGATTGTTTTGCGAGTTGCAAAATTTAAAATTAAGGCACACCTGAATTAAAGATCAATATTTATATAAAATAAAATGCCCTTTTATCAAAATTTGATAAAAAGCCAGTCCAAGAGATAATGTTAATTTTTTGAATACCTATTTGAATTACTAATGCATGAAATCATAATACAGTAGGTAATGCGAAAAAATATTTAACATAAATTTACTGCATAGGAATGTTTTACATAATTATGAAGAGTTCGTTTTTACTGCGGTTCATTAGTTGTTGTTTGTTCCGATTCAGTGTTAACACCGGAAACAGGAATGTAGCTTCTCAGTTCAGTCTCGTAGGACTTGACTACTCCGAGAGAGTACAGTCTGTACAAGAGATTTGGAACTGCATAGCTCATAATCACTTTATCTTGCTCCAGAAAAATTGAACTTGTTAGAAAGTTTGTTGTGTCTAGTCCTGTGAGGACTGCTGTTAGCACAAACCACATTTTCAACCTCTGCTCGTTTCTCTGTGTGCATTAAATAAATCGTATTAAAATAATATAAATAAATGCTGTACTCTGAAAACATTATGTGCAATAACTTCTTAATGAATACGAATTATACTGTCTTAATTTATTGTAAGTGTCCTATGTAGATTGATTATCCCACAAGAAAATGAGTAAAAAATGAAATATCCAGAAAATTGTATATTTTCAATTTGTTAGGTACCTGTTTTGCGCCTTGTACAAGCATCAAAGCAATTACCAATTGCACTAATCGTATAAGCACACCTCCAGAGCCAGAAGAAATTGCAAGAATTTCTGTAAATTGATACACGAAAATTTTCTTTAGACTCTTGTACATTTTATCATTTAGAAAAAACATTATGCTAAAAATATAAAATCCTTTTGATATTAGAATATGAGACTGACCATGATATTGGCTTGTAGTGTTCACGATAATATCAGTACAATTTTGTAAGTACTCATGCTTAGTGTCAAACAGGCAAGACAACACTTCCGAGTGGGAGAAGACTGCATACGCATAAACAATCACTCCCACTATTTGCACAAACTAAAAATCGCAAAAATTATCATAAGTTTAATTATTTTTTACGTTTACCAGTCCTAATCTTTTCTTAATTGTTATATACATCTATAATTGCTTGAGCCTAAAGGCACATGTACAGAAAATGAACTAGTTTATTTCAAATATAGAAAATATGAAAGTATTTGATTTCTATCTAATAGAATGACATTTAAAAATGAAATTTCACTTACAATATCTCCATAACCGACTGCAGAAGACCCGCTTTTTAAAGAGTAATTACAGCAAAGATTATAATTTTTGCACATTTTGCTTATAATGTGCAAAATCTTTGCTTCAGACTGTTCTAATTCGTATGTGTTAGGTACTTTTAATCCTTAATAGTATAATATCAAAAGATGTTTTCTTAACTGAACGCGAAAGTTTCATCTGGCTGGATTAGAATTAAAGTGACCCTATTTGACATCTTAAAACACTACCGCAAATTAAAATTAGTAATAAAATATGTGGAAATAACATAATTAGCTAATATGTCTCTATATACGCTATCGAAACAAATATAGATACCTACAGATACGTATTCTTTTGATTTAGCGTTGCTGCTGCAAGAATTATAATAACTTTAGGTACGTAGTAAGTACTGTAGTAGGTACTAGGTACTAATAATGTTTGCTATTTTTACATTTAGTGTAGTATGCTTAAACACATTATTTATTTATTTCATTAGAATTACTACTGTGGTTATAACTGGGAAAGAACAAGCACCATCATAAACAAAAAATACAAACGTTTCCTTTCCTACATACGATTACACAGATTTATTCCAAACGCAAGTCTTTTTCTCACATGAACTACTTAAATATTTCCTTGTGGTCACTTTGATTCGGAAATCTATTATAATAATCCTACAGACCGTCAATAAGTATATCACATTATATGAAATGTCGTGTCCGCATGTGTAGATTGTGCAAAGGCGACTGAACTTGGCATGCATTTTTTTCTTTTGCAAACTTAATTTGCACAATGATTTCGGCGTATCTGTAATAACAGATACATTGTCAAATAGCAAAGAATAAAAATATGATTGTCTAAGAACGAGAGGAGGCGTATGATAAATTGATAAAGTAAACTTAGTAAGCATGAATTTCCCACCCGCAACATTTCAGTATAGACTCACTGACTCAATAGTTACTACAGATAATTAGGTATTTGGAACATTGCGATCGCGAATGATTCATAATGGAAAATGACAGATGTGTTTTTTAAATAGAGCGAAGGTTATGATTTCGAAATCTATTGTAATAATATGGAATAACAAATTATACCGACTTATGTAAGAATAGCATGTGATATGTGATGATTATTATGCTCATAAATATTATTTAATATCATTTAATTTTTTGCGAATTCAATTATCTTGAACTTACGTACATATTATATTCATTTGTCACAACCACTGTATTTCACAGACATCATAAAAAAAATAAAATATACAGATTTCTTGAGTATCATATTGCCAAACACAAACAGAATAAAATGTTTGGTGATGATGATTGGAGATTCTTTTTAATAGCCCGATCTACTAAAAAGGGCTCTGGAGGGTGCTGCTGGGACGGTGCCGTAGGAAGATGCTCCGGATTTATTCTGGTCAAGGGACTTTTGCATTTCAGCTGGAATTGGAGGTGGAACTGGAAGATGATCTCCGACAGCATGGAATCCTGAAATGAAATACAAAAAAGCATTAATCAATAATAATGCATTTCCCTTTACTGCATAAAATTAATAACGGTTCGAATTTAAATTCTGACCATTTTCGTCGGCGGTCCAGTCGACCTTGTAAGTCTTGCCATCGTCGCTTACGAAAGAGTAAGATCCTCTGGACACACTGACTGGGCCCTCTTTATCTCCTAAATCTTTCAAAGTAGCGGTCTCATCAGACACGGTTCCATCACTGCTCTCAGAACTACAAAATAAATGCAAAAATTAAATTCAAAATTGAAAAAAGATCCCGTTTGTAATGAATTGCCAGGAAACAAGGAAAGGAATCCTTACTGCACTTTGTAATTTCCTTGGTTATCGTTATCCACAAGCAGTTTGACTATTGCAGCTGTTGGTTTCTTGGCTTCCACGAATTGGGACACTGGGGCTGGTGCTGCATAGGTTTGGGCAACTCGGACAGCGGGTGCGGGAGCTTCGTAGGTTTGGGCAACTCGGACCGCGGGTGCGGGAGCTACGTAGGTTTGAGCTACACGGACAGCGGGTGCGGGAGCTTCGTAGGTTTTGGCAACTCGGACCGCGGGTGCGGGAGCTACATAGGTTTGCGCTACACGGACAGCGGGTGCGGGAGCTTCGTAGGTTTGAGCTACACGGACATCGGGTGCGGGAGCTGTGTAGGTTTGAGCTATGCGGACAACAATTGGGGCGGGTGCTTCATATTTCTCAGCAACTCTTACAACGGTGGGTGCGGGTGCTTTGTATGTTTCAGCAACACGTACTACTGAGGGTGCTGGAGCACTGAAGGAAGGCATTGTAGTGATACGAACTGGCACTGGAAGAGAAGGTGGTGGTTGAGGAATAAATTGACGAACTTGTTCTTGAAGAGGAGATGATGGAGCAACAAATGAACTATGAAACTCTGGCATATCATCATCGTCGGGGATCCCATATTGGGCACTTACCCTCGCAACGAGGAAAACTGCGAAAAGGATCTGAAAATGTAAAAGACGTTTTAAAATATTGTGTAAATTGTATTTCACGATTTTATTCATTTTCCTACACAATTTAACAAAATAAATTAAATGAGCAAAATGAAATTTTATTAATTTGTGAATTAATGAAGTTTTAGAGTGGTTTGCTTACGACTTTCATGGTGAAAATATAAAGTAGAGATGGAATATTTGATACGAACTTTATAAATGAAATGACCACTTTATTTACTTCCTGTTCGCTTTATATACCAGGCACAAATGCGCAGGTAGTTCTTTGTTTGAGAGTGGTCCTAAGAAGGAAAAACAATCTATTTCAGTAACCAGTGGAAAATAGTTTCAAGGTGGACATGATGCTTCGTGCTACACGATTGGTGGAGTTGTAAGATTGTTGTGTTGGTCTCAAGACAACTTATTGAATTGTTCTTAGCACTCCTTCGAGTTGTCTATTCACAAGGACCACAATTTAGGGACTGACAGTTTGAAACTCTCTTCAACGCGATATATGAACTGAATTATTTCTATTCTTACCGTTCCTTCATTTCTAAAGCTATCTATTCTTGTAAGGAACATATTAGTCAATTCATGTCAAATTGGGACTATATTATAGGTAGGTTGTTCCTCTACCTATTCTTACATTTAGAGAAAGCAGAACAAATAAAATGTTATTGCTAAGTGTAGTATTTTGAATTGAGATTGAGATCTCCGAATTAGTACATCATAAAATGAAGCTATTTGTTCTGTATTTACATTGGTGTGGTCAGAGGCGTACCTAGTACCTACATATACCCCCTCCCCAGATTCCGGAAAAAAGAAGTTGTTCGACAAACGTTTTTAGGCTTTCAGCCCTTCCCCATATATCTCGAACCTCCCCCATAACAAAATCCTAGATATGCCCTTGGGTGTGCATGGTTATAGATTTGCCAAAATATCATAATCATTTCTTCTTCACACTTTAATTTCCATACACGACATCATTTTCTCAGTATTTGAAGTAGGTTTTTGTCCAATTTGCTCCAACAATAAATAAATATTAGGAACAAGGGCGTATCTAGAATTCACAAATGGGGAGCTCAAGAGGTTTGGAGGGGCTCACATTGAAAAAATCGCTTTCGACCACAAATTGTCGAATATCATCTTCCTTCCGGGCTCTGGGTGGGGGGCTCAAGTTGGTAAGCTCATTTCGTAGATACGCCCTTGAGTAGAAAAATGTCGCTTCTATTTCGAGCAGATTTCGAGATTTCCAGTAACAATTACTATGTTGAAATGCAATTTGTTAATATAATACATAACATATTATAAAATACTTTTATTAAGTAATTTTCAAAATTGAAATTGGATTTCAGTTCTTTGAGTGGAGATGGTTCAGTTGGATTTTAAACATCCAACTTGAAGGATTTGGGTGAGATTTGAATTCTTACTTTCTTATTTGGTCAAATGATGGAATTTCTGAATATTAAATACAGTAATGTAAAGATTATCATACAATTATTTTTATTTTGCAGGAGATAAGGAGGGCCCAGTCAGTGCGTCTAAAGGATTTTATTCTTTCGTTGGAACCTTCGTGTAACCTACAGAGTCGACTGGACTGCCGATGAACATGGTAAGAATTTAGTCAAACGACAATTTATTTTCTAAAGTAAAAGTTAGCAATGTAACTGTTCTGACACATTTGTTGTAATTTCAGGTTTCCTCGCCGCAGGAGCCCATCTTCCAGTTCCACCACCAGCACTTTAAATTCAAACATCAAAAGTGAACAACTCTTCTGGTACACAATCCAGCAATCCATATTTAATCCTTTCATACTCAAAAATTAAATACTAATTAGTACTTGAGAAATGTTAATTTAAAATGTTGTTGATCTAAAAACTTAATATGATTTACAAACCGCAGGCGGATTTATAAATGACAGTTATGTTATGTTATATCATATCCAATATATTTTTTACCTATTTGTAAATATTTATTTTATACAGCACGTTGTGTGCAAATGTGATATCTGCAATTGTTATTTGTAAGCAGAAATGAGAAAATTATATTTACATCCTTATATCAATGCAAAAATAAATTTCTGTTCTATAAGCATGCACACATTTATTGTTTCTCAGATATTTTCTCAGGGTACACTCAGAAAGTTCTCTATTAAATTAATAACTTAAAATTCGGTGCATTTAAAGTAAAACTACTGCTATGCGGTATGCGGACTGTATTCTGCAAGGACGTACCGGGGGGGGGAGCACAGGGGTACTTTAAAAACGGTGAGTAACAATAACGGAAATTTTTTAACTTGATTATTTTTTTTGAATTGTTATATGATTATATAGAATTTTGCAAGAACCTCTCAATATTACACTAGTTAATAGTTTAGATGTTATATCGTTTTTTAGACCGAAATTCAGAATTACTTATTTTTCAGATCTAAAACTACATGCAAGCACTATCTAAATCGCCAATTTAAACATCAAAGTTTCTATTTAAAGTTCTTACGTTTTGCGTCCTAATTTAACTTACACTGAAGACGGAATTCATGGAAGACAGGGATTCGATGGTATTTTACAGGTTCTAACAAACATCTAAACCCAAATTATCTACAGAAAAATTAATTAATAGCTTCAAATAAAATAATAAAATAAAAATACTGCTTACAAAAGATCAAGTTACAGTTACAGACATGTGAAACCAACATTTAACAACATAATATCTAGTGTGGGTTCCAAAAATTTGTGGGGGGTGCTCTTTGATCCTCCACTAGATACGCCTTTGCGGATAGGCATATAAGATATTCTAACTGTTTGGACAGTTTTAAATAAAAGGTAAAGGATGTATTCAGAAATGATTATCGTTTGAAACATGGAGTTGGCAAACTCTTATCTGGATAAGATAAATTAATAAATATTACCACTATCATAGCTCAAGAAATGCACACAAAATTTTCTACAAGATCTGTATGAAAGTTTGTTTCAGATTCGGTGCAGCATCTGTTGCAGCCCATCCACTAATGACATAATGATAGGAAATGAGGTATTTGTATAATATCCTGATGTCTTTTCTGCTGCGCTCATTTCAGTCGGCTAATCATCCTCAAATACACATGTCAATTGTTCCATTTCCTCAATATTTGAAGAAACATGAGTAAACAATGAGAAATCAAACAAGTTTTTTTCAGTTTCTTATTCAAGCAGGGCATTATTGGTTGTTTTGATCTCCAGCTCTCTTTTCACGAAAGAAAAATTCGGGTACCTAATTAGATGATGACAGTATGACTGATGAGAAATGTTTAAAGACCAGTTGGAAAAGGAAGTCCTATAAGTAACTGGTATAAGGTCCCAAGGGTGTAGCCAAGATTTCTCAATAGCATTGCAAAAATTTAATAACAAGCTGAAGCTACCATTTAATTATAAGTATATGCAACATATTTTACACTGAATTTTTATGTTCACACGGACTGCTTAAATAAAAATGTGACAAAATAGTTCAAGTTCAAATAGTTTAAATTTTTCAAAGACAGAAACTAAAAAAATAAATTGTAAATCAATTTAACAATGCACTTACCCAATGGCGTATCTAAAAATTTGTAATGGGAGTTGCGATTAGTCTGGTGGGCTCAGAGACCGTATTACATGATATAATTTATTTCAATGGCGTATCTGGGAGGGCAGAAAGTAAAAAAATGCATAGCCTATAAATAATTGTAGAGTAAATCAAATTCAAAATATTTTGGAGGAGGTATATTGTGCTCTCAAATCAGTGCCCATTATGATTATTATAAGAAATAAGATTGTGAAATGAAAAGTCAAAAATGAATTACGATGCTGAAACAATTTATTTTTACATTGACATAGTAGAGTTTGTTCTTACGAAATCAACTACACAAAAAATAAAAATTCTAGTTATCCCGTTAGAAAATATTATTTATCCGTCATAAAAATGCAAATTGCAAAAGTAATAACAATTAATTATATTATGCACTATGTAGGTAACAATAATTTATAAAACGACCTGCGTATTATAAATCATAGCGTCCGGATTTTCATATCGACTGAAAATTTCTGAATTCATTTTTGAGTGTTAAATCAGTATTTCGCTGCGGAGGGGGAAGAATGGGGATTATTACTGAAGCGAGTCGTGGAAGATCTGTTCACATTTTAATTTAAAGTGCTGGTGGTGGAACTGGAAGATGGGCTCCTGTGGCGAGGAAACCTGAAATTACAACAAATGTGTCAGAACAGTTAAATTGCCAATTTTCCTTTTACTTTACAAAATTAATTGTCGTTTGAATAAATTCTTACCATTTTCATCGGCAGTCCAGTCGACTCTGTAGGTTACACCGTCGGTTCCAACGAAAGAATAAAATCCTTTAGACACACTGACTGGACCCTCCTTATCTCCTGCAACATAAAAATAATTTTGTTAGTGATGTCGATTTCTTTGCAGAAATTGGCAGAAACTCCTTCATATCAGCTACATTAAAAAATAGTAGTTTAATTTTTGCA
Organism: Pogonognathellus flavescens; assembly: GCA_019776165.1. Lineage (NCBI taxonomy): Eukaryota > Metazoa > Arthropoda > Collembola > Entomobryomorpha > Tomoceridae > Pogonognathellus > Pogonognathellus flavescens. Next base: position 22,755 of record JABASD010002941.1, read on the forward strand.
ATTAGAAATAATTCAAAAAATCTCACCCAAATTCTTCAAGTTGGCTGTTTCAAATCCAACGGAACCATCTCCACTCAGAGAACTGAAATTCAATTTCAATTTTGGTTAAATTACATACTTAAAAATTATTAAACAACGTCAGTTGTTTGTATAATTTCGGTCTGTCCGTGTGTCCGTCCGTCCGTCTGT
>JABASD010002942.1:0-22931 GCA_019776165.1 Pogonognathellus flavescens
ATTTTCCCATGTTAATTCCCATAAGAAAAATTCCATTTTTGAGGTTCAAATTTTTGATTTTTTTTTCGACAATTCCCAAGGCTTTAAGGGGAACCTATATTTTGCATGTGAGGTAGATATGGCCTAAACATCATGTGTGCAAAATTTCATTGAAATCCGTCAGACACATAAGTGGACGTTTACTTGTCAGTTTTTATTTTCCAAAAACTGTGATGGAAAAAACAAAATTTGGTTAGAATAGAAATATGATGGCATACTTTTTAAGAGATGTAAACTGAATCTTTAAATAATTGTAATGCTTTTTATCATCAATACCATTTATTTAATCTCAAACGACAAAAACCATTTCAATTAATCACAAATAATACAGGTTTGAGGTTTGTCCAAATACCCAAATTTTTGCTGCTTCCAAAAATATCCCAATATTCCCAATCACTAATCTGTATACAATTAACTAGAAGATAGGGTTCAATTGTAAGACAGGTTTAGATTAAAGATAATTTTCTTAAGTGTGTTAATTTTTAATAATTTGACAAAGCTACAAATTTTCGTAATTAGTATCTTCCAAAATATGAATAAGAAAACTAAATCCCTTAGCATACCTAATCTTGAACATATTAAGACAATTTTTAGACCCAACGGCAGACGTGCGACAGGGTATGGGAGCTTCACGTCCAATGTAAATCGGACAACTTTGTAAAATGTAAATGAAAAGATCCCGATTTTCCCCCTTTGGAATATGGTACGCAAAAGTTGTTCTATTCTTCGTGTATATAAATGTGACACTTATAACAGCGCACCTACTATCAATGTAATGTAACGCAATCTAAATGTGACTTATATAAAGCAGAAGGTCTATAGTAAATAAAAGTATGTCTGTGCAAATGGTACTATTAGAGAAGTAATAAGGAAAGGCTGGAATACGGAATTGTGCTTGATTTCAATGTGGTTAGTGTGTATGCCCAAATTGTTGTTTTTGGCTCAGCTTCGGTTTGATTTTACATTGCACTTGACATATGTTTCATTTCTATTTATTCATCTGTTCTCAATGTTCAATCCTTTTTCCTGTATTGTCTGTTCGCACTGTTAGTCTGTTACATTACATTTACATTAGAAACTCTCTGTTGTTGATTTGACAAACGTTTTCCATTCATAATCAAAATCCGTCTGTATAGAAATATTTTCTGCAGACAATATCCACCCCTTTAGCTATTTGGTCTCGTGGATTGAATGCAATGAATGGTGGTTGGTAGAGTGGTGTGTGTATGCCGTGTGTCTACACTACACTATATTAGGAATAAATTGAAATATTCAATAATAATGTCAACTCGCTTGTCCGGAAGAAATGTTGACGTGCGGTGTGACTCAATTAATCAAAATGAATGGAAATAACTTTTGACTTCACAATAAAAACCTTTTCTAGGCATAATGCAACGCTAACATAACCAAATGTCTCAATTCAAGTTCTGTGTTCAAAAACTGAATCTGTGACAGAAAATGCATGCGATTATTGGTATGTACAAAGCAAAATGTTTAATAATTATATTTACGAAATTAACATACATAAAATTGCTTTCTTATAGATTTATTTGTGAACTGAACAGTACTGATTACATTTTTATCATGATATGCAATACAATTTAGGTATTTGCTTTATAGATACTTTTTGGGTTTTACTTCCTTCATCCGTTCATCCTTCAATGTCCTTCATTACAGTAAAGAATAACAAAAAGTTCCTTTTATGGGAATTTTCCCTGTTAATTTTCTTACAATTCATTCAAGACTCACTAACGAAGATCCCGATGTATCTGTAGTTCTAAACGGAAATACTTATCTCTTAAATGAGCAGGTTTCGAAATGAAATATCGTCGACAGAGTGGATATCCAAAAATATATATTTTAATTAATAACCCAATAGGTTTGGATTCGGGAGTACATTTAACTAGAGCTAAGAATTCGAAATCGGTGTATAAAAGTACTGAAAATAAAATAAAATTAGTATCTACCTATAAATTATACCATACCTACATAAAAATATAAATCTGATACAACACTAAAGTCTCAACTTGTTTTATGTTTTAGTTCTGTAGTCTCATTTCCTTTCAATCACATTCTGGAGTTGAGATTGAGAATAATTTTTAGGACCGATTTTTTCCTGGATCCATTGGAAGTTACGGATCTTGTTTTTGGTGTTTTGCTGACACTCAGCGGAGTGTAGCTGCACTTAAACGAAACATTTGGGTGCTCCACAGATTTGAAAAAATGGCACGAAGAGAGATAATTAAAATGAAGACAAGAAACACTAATTTTGTTGTTGAACATGAGTTTTTCATGAAAGTGAGAATTTCTCATGAAATTTTCTCACGTTTAGTTTATTTGATAATTATGTCCATTTCCGGTTTCGTGGACATTGGACTTAGGGTATTAAGGGAGAATATATTTTGTACAAGGCAAGCCAAAAGTGTTGTAATGTTTAAATTCTGTAATGCATTCAGTAATATGCAATGCTAGATTGCTCAGTTTTGTCAGAGAGCTTGTATTTTAATTACAATCTAATGCAATGCCGGATCCGTTAAAATTTCCAATCCCAGAATCAGAAGATCAATTCGTTTCATGATTCTTTCTCGGTTGTTTCCGTAAGTAATTTATCAAAATCACTAAAAAAACTCAATATTCAATTGATATTATTATGTATTCTGTTTTAACAGCTTTAATTATTTTGTTGCCGCAGCTCTAGGATTGCAGTAACGATTGTGTGTAAACACATGACGAAGTACATCTGAATTCTGAATTGCATATCGACGATACAACAACAAAACCACAAATGATTCGACTTACTTGACCTTCTTCATATTACGGTGAATAAATTCCCGTATCGGGTATGTTCTATACGGATATCTTTATGTACGGATAAATGGGCATCTTTATATTAATGAATATGGTATGTAAGTTGACATACAAGCATTAACAAATAGAGAAATAGCCAGATCAATCAATGGAACTAACAAAATCTTAAATAACCATCTTTATCCACCTAAAACTGTGAATTATACCATACCCATTTCTTGATTATGTTAAATGTGTTTTAATGCATCTTTGTAATTATAAACCTTTTGTTTGCAATTATAATGAGTCTGTAGTGGCTGTCGTATTTATATATAAGACACTGATTAATTTTGTTTTATCAAAATGAATGAAATGATTATTCCCCCATATTGTAGATAGATGCAGATTGCAGACTGGCAAATAGACGTTGGGCATGGTTGCTGGGTGATCAGTGGATCTGTCAAAAGATTTCATCGGTCTTTAGCCTGAGAGTTATGAATACGAAGATTCGAAGCCTGTGCTCGAGGCTGTCGTTATTTAAATCGTTGCAAGTAAGGCCTTTTTCAAGCTCCAGTGAATTCACCGTGGAAGAAGTACATGTTCCCTTGCCTTATGGGCACTTTTTAGCAGGTATTTTATAATGTGTAAGCATTTTAATGTGTTTTAAGAAGTAACGAGATTAAACATTTACCCCTTCTGAGTGAGTTATTAATAAGTAAATACAAAATTGTTTCCCAAAATCACTGTGAGGAGACGGAGAAATGAAATCAACGAAACAGATTAATCTGCATGTTCTGAAGCAACATCTTACTAATCATTAGTAACTTTTTTTGTAATCAAATTATAAAATTCTAACTATTAGGAGAGTTCATAACTTTGAATTTTACTATCTCTTTTATTAAAACAGTGAAAAGTGTAATTTTTATTTGTTTTTAGTGTCATTATATAATAAATAGAAATTATCCTTTATTATTATTATTATTATTATTATAGGCAAACTATGGAAGTCAGTCCATCAAGATTCTGGAGCTACACAATCAGTTCCTATCTTGGCATTGCATGGGTGGATAGACAACGCTGGAAGTTTTGATCCTCTGATTCCTTTGATAATGAAAGAAAATATGACAATATTTGCATTTGACTACCCAGGACATGGATTATCGTCTCACACTTGCCCTGTATATTACGATACTTATTCGGAAGCTTTACTTGCTGTGCACAGAATACTGAAATTTTTTAAATGGAAAAAAGTTACTCTCCTTGGACATTCTTTAGGTGCTATAATCAGTTTCGTTTTTGCAGCTGGGTTTAATCGGTAAGATATAATACAATATGCAAACTGTTTCACTTCTAAATACAAAAATAAATGATAGGAATGTCCAATAATGAGAATTGTTTATATATTTCAGACATGTGCATAGTTATATTGCTTTGGATAATCACCGTCCTATTGTCAGAGATTACATTCATTCACTCCGGCTAATCACGCATATGTTCTTTGAAGTTGAAAATAAATTAAAACTAGACGTAAATCCACCTACTTACACCTATGATGAAATACTGAACAAAATGTACTTATCAAGACATAAATCCATTACATTGGAAGGATGTGCCACTCTTTTGAAAAGAGGTTCTGTAAGATTGGGATATGACAAGTATTCTTTTTCTCATGATATTAGAACAGTTATTCCTACTTCTATGGGACGATTTACTAAGGCGCAAACTGAAGAAATTGCAATGCAAGGCATTTTTTAAAGAAAAATTGAATCAAAGTAACAATTGCCAAATTGTATTATTGAAATTATGTATAATAATTTTATTGTCATTGATTGTTTTAGGCATATTAAATGTCCTTGCTGCATCGTTAAAGGCAAACCAGGCTTCAATTACGAATCGACTGAAGATTTCTTACAACTTGTCGAATTATTGCAAGAACACAACGATCATGTGGAACTACATTGGGTACCTGGAACACATCATTTTCATCTTAATGACCCTCACTTAGTTGCGCCAATTATAAGTAAATTTATAAGCTCTTTAAATTAGAAACGAAAATTAAGGTTATTCATTGTTACATTTCATATCTCTTGGTAATAGTGTGTGTGAAGCATATTAAAAAGTATTTTAAATACGTACAACAAATATTAACTTTGTTGTAAAAACTCATTATTATAAAACAGTATGTAATAATAATCTAATAACACAATAATGTTTTCACATTTGGGAAGTATTATTTTCAAACTAGTAAATACATTCAATAATTCATTTTATAAATATTGTAAGCTTTTTTCACTATTATTTTCGAAAGACCCAGTCAAATAAAACGCATATAAGTATGTTGTATATATAAATGCATGTTAGATGAATGTTTACAATTAGTGTGGTAATATTTTAGCAACTTTTTAATTTAAAACACCTACCTATAGGTATATCTAGTTAGTTATTCATTTCATGATCCATGATGTTTTGTTATACAGATATTGTAGTTTTAAAGCTTAGCAAAACTATATCAATTACAAAGCACTAATAGTGTTTTTCATTCAGTAAAGTGATACCTAAATCCCAGCCCATAGTAGAATCCTAGGTATTTAGTATTTATGGCGTTTCTGATATAACCAAAAGGTATGCAACGAAATGGAGCTTTGAATTCAAGTTTATAATTGATTCTACGCAAAGGGAAATTAGGCCTATTATAAAATATTTTTGCCCTTATTAGAATTTCTGAGAATAATGTGGTGCTTAGAATTTAGAATCATGAGAAATCTCTATTCAATTTGCTTTCTTGGATAACGAAACCAAAACATTTTCACTTAAAATAATTTACGAGGAAACTAAAATTTAATGCTTGTGCCACTCAAGAATTCGTGTACATTATCTCATTGAAACTAATTGTTGGTATCATAGATCCAAATTTATGCTTCTTACTTGACATTATTAACTGTTAAGATATCTGAAGATATTCTATAGGACACTCTTTTTTGCAGATAAATTCAATTTTTCTAAAGGATTTTCAATATTACGTTTTCCAAGAAATATTAATTTTCTTCGCATTATTCTTTCTTCACTTTCTGCAGTCATCACCTAGTTTAACAGTTCCAGGTATTTGCTTCATCGACATGCATTTCTCCTTTAAATTGCTTGAAAAGTGCTATATGCAATTATTGGATACTGTCATAGTCATAATAGATTTTGTTCATGTAGTGATGCATAGTATCACAGTTTCTCATATCGATTGACAGTTCTTCCTCGCTGTGTATAACGTAACATTTGTATCACAAAAGTAAACGAGATTTGCCCATAATAATTTTTTCTATATTAGAAACTCTTCCATGAGTTACACAAGTTCTGTAACAATTACTCAAATATAATAAATATACGCATAGTCATCATTTTTAACCATGCAGTGAAGACTTTATATGGATTCTTACCACTTACATATTTTACCACTAAATAATTTATTTCGTGAAGTCATGATTCGTATACCTACTACATACTGAGCAAATTATGTGTTGTAGTTTCTTCAGAAGTAGGTGTAAACTTTAGACATGATGAGAAGTAATGTAGGTAATTGGTATTACAGATATCCACACATAAATAAAGCTTGTGATTATTTCCACAAACAGGAAACTTGTTCCTGGCGGATTACGGTCTTTTAGTACACTTAAGATACAGTGTTAATGTATACACCTAAAAATATATGAATGAAGCAAAGTATTGCATACCGTATACAGTGAATCGCAAAAATACAACTCAGACAGGCTACATTATGTTTATTGCTTATAAAATAACCGTAACAGTATATTAATAACTGCAGAGCTACATCCAAACTTCATTAACATAAACACAAATAATCTTCTAAGCAAGTGTAATATATTGCCCCTACTTAAACTACTACATGTGTAAACATCTTCAAAATCGAACTATATGGATACGAACATCTTTGATTATATCACAGTGTATAGATAATCTCTCTGAATGTATTGAATTGAGCGTGTTGTACTTATTGTTTATTCAAACTCGATGCTCCCCCACTGTTGTTTATTACACAGCGAATATGAACGGATCGCAGTAACGTTATACGTGTACGCAGGTTTATGAGACTACTATATGTACTTATTAACGTACTACGTCCTATATAATTTATCAAGCCATTCAATTCCTTCTACATACCTTCATTTACTTTGCGCAGAATATAATATTTTTAAGGAAGAAAAGGAATATCATCATTATAGATATCCGTTTGTTGGGGTTGAGACTACTACTGGAACACAAGAAGGTGCAACAACAGCCAAAGAAGATACTTAATAGGCAAACTTGCAACACACGATATTTTTATATAGGCTGTACCTTTACCTTTATTGCTTACAAATCAAGACTGTGCTAACACTATACACAGTACGAAGAAGGTAGCAGAAGCTTTTGTACAGAAAAGAAGTAGAAAGAAGCACCGGGCAGAGTGGAAGTACCTAATCATGTCTTACACACAATCTTGAGGTATTTCTATTAGTTTTTGTGTTCATGAATGTATTTTTGCTGTGCGAAATTTCCCCCACGAGTGCATAACAATCCAAATCGAAAAGACACACGCTTTTATTCTCCGACTCTTCTTTACGTCAATTTAATTCCATTTCCAACATCACATCATCTCTCCTCCTCAGTAGTACTTGTGGTTCTTCTGGCTATCCTTCCAACACTTATAGATTACTACAAGCACAATAAATACTCACACACATCTTCCACCACCACCACTCACTTGACGGATAGCAGTAATCACTTATTTGTACGTAATACACAACTACTTACTACGAAGATAAAAAGCAATCACTCTACATTTCTCAGTCAAGTCAAATCACAGATCTTACTATAAATGCTCTTGTCAATTGACGGTTCTTGCATCATTTCGTTCATTTGCTCCACACAACTACCACCTTCCCACACATCATTCATTCATAGATAACTTCAACGCAACAAAGACGAACAGAGATCTGTCTCAAGTCTCACAACACGATTTTTACTCATTCCGTGATTTTTCATCATGGTCAACCCCTTCGGTTTTCTTCATATCATCAACTCTTCCTTATGGATTACCGGTAAGTCCTTATTTATACATTATACATTTCTTTTATCATAAATATTACGGCAGAATTTCCATACGTGACTACAAAGTAATCAGTGTTCATCAAGGATGGAATTTAATGCTATCATTAAATGCTAGCAATAAGTTACAACTTTATCATGGTATACGAAAATAATTTTTTTTTAATATATCCTGCAAATAAAGTTGAGACAAATTACCTATATAAGAATAGTGGGAGGAAATCAGATATTATAGAAGATATATAGAGGAATAAAATTTGCCGAAAGAAAGGGAATTAATTAGAACGTGATTACTTACTTGAGACCTGAATAAAAGTCAATTTTTATGGTGCGGATGTTTATTTTCAATATCTAATGGTACATATTATCTACCAAGACTAAATAATTGATACAAAGTTTTGTGGATATAGTGTATCCTTCTTAGTTACAACTTTTTCATGGTATGACAAAAATTAAAATTTTTGACATCTCCTTCAAATGCAGTTGATTGAGACTAATACCTAGATTAGTGGGAACAGTGGGAAATATTATAGATATAAAATATAGATGGATTGATGAGACAAAAGGAATTAATTAGAACACAATTACTTGGGATCTAAATAGTAAAGGTCAATTTTAGTATTTTATGGTGCTGATGTTTATTTTCAATATCTAATGGTACATATTATCTACCAAGACTAAATAATTTGTTACAAACTTCTGGTAGGTAGCTGAACATTCCTTATTGGTGTTAGTCACTTCTAGGATATTAGCTATTATTAGGAAAAATGCAAGTAATGGTGCATTGTCCGTGACTATTTGTTCGTTGCATTACACAACATATTTATGGTAGGTGAAGGCAAAGGTAGCACTGTAAATTACTAGTATCAGGTATTTTTATTTACTCATCTCCTTATAGGTATTTATATTGTAATACGTAGGTTTTAGGTCTGTATAGAATTACGTTGTATTACGGCTTGAGGTCATAATATGATTATGCCGTTTATCAGTTATAGTCGGTTGTAGTTAAAACTGAAACGTGCACACACGGTCTGCTAGCACATTTAGGAAAAGAGACGAGAGGTTCTTTGTAACTTTATGCTAATTGAGTCTGTCTGTCAGAAGCAGTGCGATTGCAAAGCTAAATGGCCGAGTCAGAGAGTATATAAGTACAGATAGTATGAGTTGCTGAAGATAATAATCGTTCCCACAGCAAGAATACCCATCATCCTACTGTACATCTGTTATGTGAGGATTACCTTTTCTTTTGCCGTGTGTATATATTTTGTTGAGATGAGACTCTTCCACAGTGTTAGGCCAAGCAGGCTTTACATTACATGTAGTATGATATAATGTAATGTTGGAGATCAGATAACATCTAAATTCTCCTATGCATGTTGCAAAAAGTATCTAATTATCAATTACGACATATTACAGTAGTAAATGATTATTCTTCCCATAAATCCAAATGTTTCTTTGCGGATGTTAAGACGGATGTAAACTGACCGAACAAAAATATTTTCCTACTATTTGCCTTCGAGGAATCTTAAGACTCTATAGAATTATTCTTGTATGTAATTTGTACACTTATCTGTACGTACAACTAGCAGATTCTGCATACGTTTGCTTTTTTCTAAGGAAAAACATCGCATTGTCAGGTCACTGTCATGCAGACTCTTTCTATATCTTTGTTTATCTATTGCGGCATGCACAGATTAACATGTAGATAACTTCTGCTATTACAATACGCATACAAGGCTGGAAGATAACACTCAGAGATGAAAAATAGGTAGTAGTAGTAGTAGTAGTGGAATTGCCAATTTGCCATTCTTCTACCTGTACGAATGTTAATGCACATTTTTACTAGTGCAGTTCTTCAGATACGATTTGTATTTGTAACAGGTGTAAAATAAGCACTACACTACTAATAAAAGCATTTATATAGCTTACGGATGCAGTAATTTCTATCTCTGTTAAAAAATGTCCTTACATCAGTAAACCGTTGTTGTGTAAGGTCAAATATTCTAAAAAATCCATGCTGTTTTTAATCCGACCTGTCATAGTAGTGAATTATATTCTCTTGTTTATAATTATAGCACAGTATTTTTTAGTACTGTTGTCATTTGCATAATATTTTTTAACAGAGCAGAGAGTGTATATAGGACAATTGTAAATTGAGTGATGAATGATTGACGCAATGATAAAAACTCAAGGTGTCAGACGCTTTGTTTTACTTGTGACACTGGGTGTATTGAATTGTGTGTCGCTTTTTTGACCATATAGATGAAAGGTTAGGCGAGGTCTGTTTGCTTATTGGTGTGAAATGAAACAGTTATTTACATTTACTCAAGAGAGATTGTAGACAGCATTACAAGTTACTTCATCAAGTCACCAATACATAAGTTCTTTGTTATTATGGCCTTAACCTTAACCTGCACTAACAATTTGAGACAATAATCGCGAAAAAATGCACGTGTTGTAATTTGTGCGTAGTGTAGCTGATACACACCCAAATTAAAAGTAGCAGCAGCCTTTCATCGCTCGAGCTACTTGAACATAGAGTAATATAAAAGACTTGTCGCCTTGTCTAGAATTGACTGTTCTGATAACGAAAAAAGTTATAAAAATTAAATAATGAACTGCAAAGTGTAATGAAGGATCCCACAGAGTCAGTTGTATGTATTGGCATTTTCTGACGTGCGAGATCTCAAGATACGGATTTGTTGCTTGACTTGCTTAAGCTATCAAAGATAAGTTCACGTATGACGCTGTATAGAAATACATAGATTAGGAGGATAACTCAATTTAAAATATACATTAGGATTACTAATTTGTGCAGTATTCCCTTGTTTCGTTGTTTGAATATTCTGTTCATGTGTTTGTCTAAACACACGAAATTTGTGTCTTTATTTGTTAGTTACTACAAGTTCATTAAGGGTTGTAGTTGTAATATAGGAAGATTTCGTTTACCTAAGTATAAAAGACATTCTGTCTATAAGTATAAAGTGTATATATTGATTGTGATATGTACATGACCTTTATATTAGTTGTTAGTAGGTGGATGAGTATGAATAATGTTATGCGAATTCCTGAAAAAATCAACATCGTAATATAGTGTACGCTTCTATACTACTTGTATATACCAAAAAAGTTGCCCCACTGTCTGTCCTCCTGTTTGAGCTGATCATCGTGAAGCAATGTTATTCACAAATTTGCATATCTCATAGTTTACTATATTATGTACCTAACAAAAGAAGAAACTGTTTCTGTTTGTCAGGTTATGAAGTACTAGCACTTTAGCCTTATAATATTAATTCCTAAAAATCTTTATCACAAAGCATGGCAGACAGTAACACATATATTTGGGTAAAAATGTAATGCAATTAAATTTAACCTTTGTTTACTGCATGAGACTGTTGTGACCGGTATTTCAAGACTGTGATCTGCAGATGTGCATCAGTTTGAGATTAGATGACAATTACGAAACTATAAATTAGTCTTCAGATACAAAACCGAAGGAATAGGAATTTATGAGCTGCTAGGTAGTTAATTATTGTCTTCCTTTGCTTAGGTTTTTCTTTTGATTCTAATTTTATTTCTTTACGTATATTTATTTGCAATTAAGTTTTTATAACATCAATTAACAAAACTGTGCATTTAGTTTGAGCATAGTAGGTTATTAATTTAGGAATGCTTCGTTCAAAGAGCCCCTTGTATTTATATAATAGAAATAGCTACGTATGATGCACAGTACGACCTGCTTTAAAATGATATCATATTATAGTTTTCAATCCACAATAATTTTTGAAAGACTGTAGATTGTGAACAGATATCTTGGATAAAGATTGAAAATCCTAGATTGACAGCTTAAGATGGCTTGTTTTAATTGCATCAAATTAATGAATGCATTAATACGTTCGCATAGCCGTTCTACAAATATGAAGAAAATTTGCATAATGTGTCAGTACTGATTTGTAAAGCTGTAGCAATTTTAGTCACTTCGTTGTAATTTGCATGTTAGTAGGGTAACAGAGATTTTTAAGATTAGATTGTGTGTAAAAAGCGCTTGTATAGTACGGTAAGAAAACTAACACAAGTTGGACTGGTCTGGGTTAATAAATAAGTGTCCTCATGCACAAATCTCAACTAACTACTATTCTGCTAGTAGAAGTAGCCGTTTTTATCTGCAAACTGTTACATAGTAGCAAATTAAGAAGCATTAGCAGCATTGTTTGTCTTCTCTCGATGTTTATTGCTGTTCTATTAGATATATCGTTGGTAGTTGGTAACTCAACACTATTACCAACTTCTTTTCTTCTTTGAGACAGTACAGGATGCAAATTGTGCCCAGATGTTAGTTATACTTGAACGTGTACACTATCAACTTCTTCACTGGACTTCTAAAAACTAATAGCTTTATTTTACTTAATGCTGCTATAATTTACTTGTCTATAACATTACAAGGAATTAGTTTTAGGTACTATAGTAGACGAACTATGACACAAAGATTACGTACTTAGATGAGTAGCAGTGTAGGAAATGATTAGCACCTCTTTCTGTGTTCATAGTTCATATAGTAAACCGAAAGCTTCTATTTTTTGCAATATAAGCTTCTTTTCTTGTATAAATTGAGATTTTACTATTACAGAGGAATTGCTTAAGCTTTACAGATATAAGTTAGCTTGTATGATGCTAATACAACATACTTACGTCAATCTTTGTTTTGACGATTCACTTATTATACTTGATTTTGCTAATTTTGCATATTAAGAAGATCATTATTAAGTTTGCGTTACACTATTTACCATTGGCTTGCGTAGGCTTCTCAGTAATCACTCATCAGTGACGCATTGTGGAAATTGCTAGAGAAATTGTTAACAGTTGAGTTGTATTTGTATTCGTATATCATATTAAATAAGTAAATGTCGATATTATGCACAAATTAATCAGCTATTATGAACAATCATGAATATTTGAGTTATTTTCTACTATCTTTTGCTTTTCTGAATTTTAGTACCCAGTGTCGATTGTATAGTGACTTTGATTTAGAGATATATAAAGCAAATCACCTTGTGTTGTTAAATAGGTAAAGTTATTTTCTGCAAAGCTTATTTTGAAGATCTAGATATACTTTTACATAAGTACATACTAATTAACTTTACTCATTTCAATTTCATTATCATTTTCATTATTTTTCACTTTCGAACATACTTAATAAATAGCAAAATAGCTATAATAAAGTAACTAATCAATTCTACAGGTTGAAGAAGCGATTAATCTAAAATGTAATTTATAACGTTATGGAACAAGAGAAGTAAAATTGCTTTTCGGCACATAAATGCCAAATACTCACACTAAGAGACCTTAGTAAGAAAAGAATTGTCATTTTATCCACTATGATTTCGTTAATGTATCTATTTTAATTTTTGCGAGCGAGAAAATGTATCAGAATTTTATTTTTTAATTAATTAATGCATTTAGTATAATGTACTACAATTTGTTTGCATTTATTCGTGAATGACCATTCGAGTGCAGTAGTCCAATAATTACAAAATTAACCATTAAAGCTGTATTGTACGATGCCTAAAGATTGAAAGACATGAGCATTCAATGTTCAATTAATTGTACCTGTACCTACCTACTTATATATAATACTTTTGCAGAGATAGATCGCATTTTGTATACGAAATGAACCCGGATATAGCAAAGTGTTGCGTTGTCTTGTGTTTGTTGTCAAGTCACGACTCGGACTGTACTTTAGAAGTACAAGAGTGTGTTTTGTACTACAGATATATTAATGCTTTTATGGCATGCTTTCACAGTCTCAACTCAACATTCTTCTCAAACTAGTGCTATAGCTATATAAAAGTGTAGTGCGTTACTTGCCATTACTTTACCTACGTTATGTAAATGTATAACCAATAGTTTTAATATGCCGTTCTTTATGCCATTTCTTTCATATAGCTTCAGATTAATATTGTTAATTTGTATTTGTAAGCATTAGAGAAGACCTCTTGTCCGTAATACATACTAATAACCTCGTCAATAAGTAAAGAGTAAAGTAATAAGAGAAATAAAAATCTGCCATTGTATTACAACCACCAGGATGAAATATTTGCGCAATTCCTTGAGACTCCACTCATAAACATCGTGGTGGATACAACAGATTGGAAAAATTAGACAGAAAGCACGACAATAATGTTTAAAATCAGAAATAATCGCATAACATAATATTAAATCACATGATAATAAAGAATAAAGAGGATGTAGCATTTGTTGACACGAAATGAATGACTGTACTATGATAAAATATAAAATACCTGCCTGTTCTTATATAAAATATATACTTGCATATGTAAAAGTATTATAATTCCACCTTGGTGTTTATACTACTATACTATAAAGGTCTTTAGAACAACATTATGCCACATAGACATTACATAAATAGGTATATTATGCACGAGAGTGGTATGATGTAAAATGAAAACTCATTATTTCATTTGCGGATGTGCATTTCATTGTACGCGAAAACGGGGGACACGACAGGACAAGACAATACCAAAGTAAAATTGACGGAAAAAATTTCCTTTGGAAAAAGAGAAACATGATGACTGAAAAACTTGCAGCGATGCTTTAGTTACTAGTGCTGTAGCAATCTTCTGATACTAATAGAGTGTAAAAATACTAATATATTTAATACTGCTGTGTGTATAGATAGGTTATTGTTTGTCAAGACTTTGCAAGCGGATACAGCACGTAGGTAACGATTTTTACCTGGAATAAGCAATAGCGTATTGAAATAGTAATATATAGTTGTCTATAAATGTTTAATAGACGGATCAAGAGACGGATGGACGTATTGCATAATATTTTCAGTTGCCTTTTTATTCCCATATTATTATTTGCATGCTATTTATACCATGTTGCAAACACAGAAAAATTTGCTTCTTACCTCTCTATAATATTTTCCTTTTTGTGCACACTCGACTCTGTACCTATTGTACCTTTCAGCTTGACTTTGACTTTTAGCAGATTGTGAATAAAACAAAAGTTAAGTTTTACTGCGTGTCCAAGTAATTTATTACTTTGACTTTTGCCCATGCACCAATGCCTACACGCGGAGTCTTATATATTATATAGTGCTATACAGAATTTTCGTAAGCGTCATAATATTATATATACAGTACTTCTTTGTGAATGCACAGATGTTGTAGTAGATATACTTAACACACAACGTCCTATATGTAATATGCAATGTAGGAAAGCAATAATAATATTAAATCATTCTGTGTGAAAATGCATTGGTTTGTCTTACTAAGGCAAGCGTCTCATAATCTCATTCTATACAGTAAGATGTTCAGAAAAGAATCCATGTCCTTTCCTAAGACAAATGTAAAAACTACTTGGTCGTACATCACATTATAAGTATTAATGCCTATATCTATATATACCTTAAGCACAAATAGAATCTACTTTACTTATAAAACATTTTTGGAAGACAAAGATTATACCTGTGCTGTATGCAGATGTATACATATAAGGTATAAAAGAAGAATCATATCAGTACTACAAAGATCAAAGTAATGCAATATGTTTTATGATATAAAAGTTAGAGAATGATGTTGGTATAGATAGAAGAATGTGCCAAATTCTTTAGTCTAAGGTCACATAGTCAGTTTGCTTAGATCCGTTTCCCAAATTTCCAACCGCTGCTGTTGTTCTTCTGTAAGTTTTGCTTCTGCCACATTCTCTTGTTTTTCCTACTTAAGGAAAAGTTAGCAACTCTCTCGTGGGATTCTTTTACGTGGATCTTGTACATATATATACACATACAAACTACACAACCTACCTCATAGAGATACTACACTATTAATGTGACGATGAAACAACACAAGACACTATACCTATACTACTATAAAGTACATCGATGTTGTACAAGCTTAGATATCGTTAGAAGAGTAACGAAATACACATAGTAGGTACTGACGTAGAGTCACAGAGAGAATCGAAATGTGTGTACTTATAATATTATAATAAACATAGATATTTACTACAAATGTACATGCACGAGCTCAATAAGTCTTAAAGGAAAAACAAATCATTTAGACAGTAGGATGTATATATTCTAGCAGCAGGATCTCTCATCATCACATTACCTATCATAACATCATCATATTTACTATTTCCACGTAATTCTGTACCTGTTGCCGTTGTCCCATGTCTTAGAGTTTTATAGACAGCCTGGCAAGTTAACAAATACCTTCTGCTTTTGGGTACAGAATTTTGTAAGAACTTTTTGCACTTTACATTTCCAGTATTATAGTGTAAGCATTTAAATGAATACTATTAGCACAGGAGATAACGAGTCTTTCTTTTCATTTCTTGTGTCAAACCAAACATGAAGGATACAACTTTAATTGAATTCCATGGTTCTGAGAATTCCCGGACATGGTACTACTGTGTATAAAGAAAAAATACCTATTTAGGTATGCAATATCAACTACTACATGAAGGTTTAATATTACTGCTTTCTGTTTTACCCAAGAGTTTCGTTTGGTTTATTAACAGTGTGATTTTACTTACAGATGCAAACTGATATTCTATCGAATGATAGTATAAAAAATTATAAACTTTAGGATACTGTCAAAAAACTGGTAAAGGTAAAATAAAAATTGGTAAAGTGTAAAGGGTATATTGTTTACGGATCCCGGATGAGTAATGCTCGTCTCGTCAATAGCTGGTATATAGGGATAGCAAAAGAAGTTTACGGATGTAGTAGAAATTGCATAAGAGGCAATAGTGTGGCAATTGGCAGTCTGGCCACATAATAATATTGTTGCTGAAATGATATAATGAAATAAAGGGAAGCTTTGTGTACATACTTAATTACGTTAGTCAACATTGCGTTGTATGTGTTGTCCGTCTGATGATGTGTGTATCATTGAGCGTGTCTGAAACTCAATGTCTGTTTACAGTTCAATCACGATAATTACTAACACCTTATCCATCAAAAATAAAAACCTTAAAATGGTTTATTAGCTAAAGTAGTATCCACAGTATCCCTGTGCAATTACAGACACATGATATGATACATTGTACGCTCAATAGTGTAGCTTTGGTTTGAAGGTAGACAATACAACATGCAATTAGCTTTACAAATATCTATAGGTTGACTTATAATGAGATAACCAGACTGACACTGCACGTTGAAGGTTAACACTTTATTAAAACATCAATTTTCAATGAAGACACCATCAGCAATGCCATATGCAAGATTCGTTTTAAATCGTGTGTGGTACGTCAATAAGCAGAGGATCCACTTCATTGCTAATTAGAAAGTCTTCCATTCGAGTATACGACTGAATATGTCAATGTCAACTATTTTCAATCATTTTAATGTCTGAAGATTGGTTGCATTTAATTCAATCTATTATACGTAAATCTGTACTTTGATGAGATGTTAAAATTATATTTAATTAAAATTTTTGTCTCACTTGTTATTTATTTGCAGTACTTGTCGTGCGTGTAGGATGCATCATTGAAGCAAGAGCGTCTCAAGTGGATATAGACACAAATATTGCAAAGGTCTCAGCTCCTGTTGTAGAGGGCACAGCATCATTATTATTAGAAAATCCTATGAGAAAGAAGCCTGCGTATCGTCGTTATTTTTCAAATCGAAGTATATACCCACAGCAATTGTCAAAAACAACAATTACTGCAGCCTCGACTACAATGATGACAACTTCAGATTTCCTGGGCGAAGATGATGACTCATGTTCCGGAAAAACGGATGGCTACTACCCAAATTTTGGTTCAGCTTGTACAAGTTATTATTTTTGTGCTGCTGGATATCAAATAACTTATGTCTGTCCACCTGCCAAGAAATTCAATGGAAAAAAGTGTGACGAGGATTATATTTGTCCAACAGCTGGACATTTAAATCTTTGTCAAGGATTGCCGAATGGTTATTATCCGAATCCTCGCAATTCCGAGAAATATTTCTATTGTTACCAAAGAGCAAAGGTTATTGAGCTGAGTTGCGACAAAGGTAAAGTATTTATAGGAGATGAATGTCTCACTAAAACTCAGTTAGTGGAAAATAATTCCTATAGGAAATCATTGATTGACACTTCCTGTGTTGCTAAATCCAATGGATTTTACCCGGATTTACAGAGTAAATGCGGAAAGTACTACTATTGCATTGGAGGAATTAAGACTGATTTAGAATGTCAGAATGGTTTCCTTTTTAATGGAGATATTTGTGTTCACTCTTCTATGTACTTGTGTCCTCTAGTAGAAGATATAGATCCGTCTATCAGTAAGAACACAAATGTTAAAGAGAAAGATAGTAGCAGCAATAGTAGCAGCATCAGTAGCAATAATAAGAATTATAGGAAGAGTAAAATTGCAGCAAGTGACACTGAAGAATCTTTGAGCATCTCTAATTTAGTTACCAGAGATAATGAAGCGGAATCCACAACCACTAATTATGGCTGAATAATTAATTTACTCCTACATAAAAAGAATTTCAAAGAGTACTCACAAGTTTTGTTAATTTTATAGAGTTATTTATGTTACTCTTCCTAATAATATTATTATAACCTACCTAATACTGTTAATAAAATATGTCCTTAGGTTATATATGTTTACATGTAGTATAAGTTTGTTACAACTTAGAATGAATTCCTATTAGTGTAGTACTGCTTAAATAGCTTAAGCAATTTAGTTAATTATTGTTACTATTACTTAACTTGGTAGATCTAGGTACTAATGATGGTACCTACACCTGCAATTATTAAATACACTTATTTTGTGTGAAGGAATAATCTCTCATAGTATGAGTGGCTCAGAAATATATTGATTGAGTTTCTGTAACTAACAGGTATATATTATGTGTACATGCATATAAATAAAACATACCTAAACAAGTACACAGTAGTAAAGCGTAGGAGTAAAACGTACATTTAATATTGTGTAAGCAAAGTAAGCAAATGCTTCCGGTTGCATACTAAACTTTTGCTGTTTTATGTATTCAATTATTCCATGCACAATATTGTTACAAGTGTATGCAAATAAATCCTATACTGCCATGTATTGTTACTTATTTACAATTGTAGACTGTTCATTAAATTTTTATGCATATTGACACATCATTATTAAGCATTCTTTTTTTAAATGTGTTTAAGTTCTATTTACAAATCAACATGGAACATTTAGCATGTTAATATCACAATTGAGACTTCATAACGATTACGACCCATCGTCATAACATAGTATGATTATTTACTTTTTTCAGTTGGTGAATTTTCATCGTTAATTTTATGGTCATTATTTGTCTCATTGTACAAATCCAAGTCTTTAACGTGGTAGCACACAAGGCAGTCAAACATCACACCCAGCATTATAAATCCTGTGGAGAAAATTATAACTGTGACGATATGCGATTTCATAACACAATCATGAAGATTCATAAAGAATTGTTAATGAACCTGCGGCTGTTAAGTTGAAAACATAAGCTAATTTCTCCCCGTCATACATCAAGCAATTTCCTTTGGCTCCACATTTTGTTCCCCAAACCAAACAGACAGAGTCTAAAAATGTTATACTTATATGTAGCTATTTACATAACATGGTAAGTTAACGAATAATCACCTGAGTAAAATATCTATGTACTTATACTGTGCCGTACTGTCTTCTCACCTGTCATATTATACTACTTACAAAAAATTGAAACACAATCCTAAATCTTACCAATGATTGCTCCAAACAAAATTGGACTCGGTAGCATTCCAAAAAGGGTCGCCAAAAAAACTCCTATCCCCAAAGCCAATGCTTTATGTTTCGGATGAACACACCTACCAAATTATGAAAATCAAATCTCTTATTTTGTCAATACAAATAATAAGTAGGTGTAGTGGTTCCATTTCATCAATTAGAAAGTACAATCAAATTGAATTTAGATCCACAGCTTACCGATAACTAATTAGCATGTTTCCTATTCTGCCGAAACTTTCGACAACTCGGACAAACGCGCTTACTCCTAAGAAGATCATAAATTGTGAAAGGCAATCATCGGAACAAGTTCCCATTTCTACGGTGTGATTTAAAGAAGGAAGGCAAGAGCAATTGGATATTGTTGTGTTATCGATTAGACTGCATCCAGCATGACATGCTGAGTAGTAAATTTTATTTTCGTCTTTGAAACACACGGGTAGCATTTGTCCTGCCTTACAGTTGCAATCCACGTTACATGTTTCCGTCAGGTTCCAGCTTTTATCTAAAACATTTTGCGATCCGAAATGAATAGTTCCTTGATGGCATGTGAATTGCGTGAAGGCAACCAAGACTACGATAAATGAGAATCCTGATATCACATTTAGTCCAGCTAGTTTCCTTGCACTGGGTTGATATTTAGATATTAGAAAACCACTCGATATGAGACCAATAGCCTGGAAGCCTATCGTCGCAACGGCTGCAAACAAGTAGACAAAATAAATGAATGACTTTCCAAAGTATTTGTAAGAAGTAATAATACTGTATAAGTATTTCCTTACCCGGTATACCGGCAGCTATGGAACGATTTACTTTGAAAACATTTTCGATATATTTGTTAAGGTAAGTGGCAAAACCCATCACACCAAAAAGGTAAAAAACAGCAGCCAGATTATTGTACATGTTCACCTTGTTCATTGTTAACATTTTGATTCCTTTAACAAGATCTGAAAATACAAATTTCTGCAATAGAAATTTCTTGTGGAAGTGTTAAGCAAAGTATATAAATGCAATTAAAAATTGCGAGTGTACATTAATTGTTGTAGCTATACCTGAGACTGTTGGCTTTGAGTCATCAAAGTTTGCATTGACTTCCACATTTTCCTTAGTCATATTATTATTACCACCACTGCTGGGTTTGGTTTCGCTCATTTCTAAAGTATTTTCGCTACTGCGATTCTTTCTAGGCAACTCTCTAGGAAAAAGGGCTATAAAAAATGAAGTGATGCCCATCATAATCCCGAAAAATACCCAACCTGAATAAAAAATGCATCGAAAATATTATTTTTATATAAAAACTGGACATAAATTGAGACAATGAGTATAATGGGTCATTATTTTATAATGTTAACCTGACCACCAAGCTCCCATCCATCTTGGATCGTCATTGTTGATTAAAGGAGTCAAAGTAGGACTTATAAAACAATTCAAGCAAACCGAGGCAAACGCATAGCCCAGTAATGGTCCAACAAGTCTCAGTGACATGACAATACCTAACATGATTTGAGTGAAGGATATAAATTGCATTCTCACAGCAAAAACTATACTGCAGTTAATTTATTGCCTTTGCACACCACAGAAAGAGCAAATATACTTCCCAGTTGTAATTTAATAATGTATCTAGATGCATAATGCACGAATGTATCATATATGTAATATGTAATGCAGTATAACCTACCCATCATCTTAGGCATTTGAACTTGCTTCATATTATCATCGATGTAAGGACCACCCAATGTCATAAAAAGAACATTTCCGATTCCAGACACAAACTGAGAGAGGAAAATCAATACCAAAGGTAGCATTGACTTTTCTCCAGCTCCACAGTCTAAATTCTTCTCGCTCCAATCTGACTCTAGCTCGCACAGTTGTAATTTTTTGGAGAAATCTTCATTTAAAAAACATTTCTTTCAGAAAATACGTTTAAAGACAATTGTTTCAGAATATAGATTGTGCTGAATAATAAACTCGCATAGTAGAATCAGCAATTGAACTACAATACTTATTATTACAGATGTATATAGATTATAGATATACTACTTGTATACTAAATGCATATACGATTTGCATACAAAAGGCTCACTGTGTTTTTGACTTGTTTGACTTTGTTGCTGGATAGCTCCTACAATTGAAATGTTCTCACTGCCAGTGTCATTTAGTGGGTTCAAATAACCTCGTCCGAAGCTATGAAAAGAATAATAGAACTCCTCTGTAAGACTCAACACTTCATCACCGGGTCCATAGAAAAAATGTGGTGATGCTAATAAAATGCAAGAAATGGCAGACAAAGCCACTCCAGCAGAAATCCAACGAGGTCTGTGACCATTTCCACCGTAATATGCCAAAATTATCGAAAATAACGTTTGACTGATTTCATTCCCCGTCATTACAATGCCTGCATCAGAAATAAGAACAAGTAAGGCAAAATTAGATAGAAATGGGGTTGTGGTTTACAGTAGTATGATTACTACTGCAGTAGTTGTAGTATTGTATATTTTTGTTGAATTCTTTCCTATGTACATAATATACGCATACTTTGAATTCCAGGGCACACAAAATCAATAAAGTTTGAGGATTATGGTACATGAAAATATGTGCAGCAATATTTTATTTATATGATACCAATTACCTGCAGTTTGTGAACTTATTTTTAGTCTTTTTTCCAAGGTGGAAATTGTGGCTGAAAAATAAGACCATGTCATTCCTTGTATAACTCCTAATATCGAGAAAATCACTAGAAACCACGTTTTTGTCGCAAATCTTTGAATCCAATAGGGCCGAAAGCATTTTATTCCACATTGTGTTGTGCTATCTTCTCTAAATGAAAATCTGTCCAATTCTTTATTAATTTCTCGTTTTGCACTCATTTCTAATAATCTAAAATGTTTCGACTAGATAAGGAAACTGACCTACCTACTTAGTTATTGACTGTACTACGATAAATTATACTCGTGCATTCACTGGCTATCCAGATGAGATGCTAACCAAAACTAACTAAATATTAACCAAACTATGAATGATTGAAATTGATGATATGATTGAAATGGAAAGTAAAGTAAAAGAAGTTCTACCCAAATGATTGAGAAAGGAGAAGAGGACCTATCCGGCAGTTCTGTGACTAAGAGATATGATGAAATGAAAAATCGTCTGCAAGGCCAGCACATCGACTTCCTAAATATGTATAAAATATTCAATGACATGGACGTAAATGTTAATAACCAAAACAAATTGTACGCTCTTTATAGAGCTGTCAAAGA
>JABASD010002943.1:0-22911 GCA_019776165.1 Pogonognathellus flavescens
TTTCTGCGTCCCCAAATCGACACCCAGATGGCTCATTAGATTAGAAACACTGATTGTTCCTATTCAATTGTTCTTAATAAAAAAATCAAATTCTGGGCAAGAATAATGCAGAAACCTAGAGACTGTATCGTTTTCCGTATCGTGAAAAAAGATACTTGTTTAATCAGCTAATAACTTTATTTGAAAAATATGATCTAATGGACACGTTAAATATAAATCAAAATATTAAATCCAATCCCTTAGTCCAGAAATGAAGAATGGCTCCCGGATTGATAACAAGTTGGATGTTTCCACATTAGGATTAATATTTGTGGAAGTATTGCATCCCTAGTGGCTAAACTACGTTAAGCAAAAGTGAGACAAAATCTCAGGGCCCACGGGGTCAGGGCCCACTGAGCGCCAAAAAATTATAGACAAAATAATATATAATTGTGGTAAATCAACAATCGTCGTAAATATAAAGTGGACCCTAAAATAAAATCTCTTGCAGTACTTTTTTCATCCACATAACTGCTAAATGGATAATTTATTTCTGCAATTAAAATCAAATTGAATTTATTTCATTAAAATCTCAGATTATTTTTTTCAGATAGATATACTAATTTAGGTCTTTACTCTACCAGTGTCTCAAATTGCTCCAACAGTAAAATTTGTACTTCCTAATGACCCAATTTGATTTAGAAGTGAATAAAAATCACTGAACCAGATTTAGAAGTGTCTAAATTGCTGAAGTAGTTACTAGATGTGAATCAAAATGGACGAAGTATAGTTTTGGGTGTATTATAATTGTCCATGCATCTGCGGAAGTGTTTAAAAACGATTAATTTAGGCATAGAATTATATACAATTCAACAGAGTAACTCAAGCAGTATTTAGAGAAATTGTAAAAAATATCAATAAAGTTATAACAGCGATCGTAAAAAATGTTTTTTGAATCACCTAGCCAATTTTTAATCGAAAAAGGTTATTGGTAAATCAGCAAAGTCTTTGTTTTCAAATTTGAAAGAAACGCAGTCACAACATTTCTGCAAAGGCTCCAACTACATAATGACCCTTAAACCGAAAATATTATAGACATAGCAATATACTGAGACTCGTTTTCTTAGCCAAACAATTTATGTAACCCCATCGGAGTAGTTTTACGGCGTGGTTTGACAAGTACCAAATTATAGAAATACAGTGTCTTCATTAAGTAGCGCAAGCTACTTTATAAGAATGGTTTAGGCGGCTGTCCGTCCATCTGTCTGTGACCACTATCATTCACGAACAAATAAACACAAATCGTTCAAACTTCTCATACGGGATCTCTGGGTCAATACAACGGTCCAGTAAAAAAATGGGGTCAATCGGTCAACTCCTTCTTGACCTTTGACCTTTTAGATTAACTACTGTATTGACACAGTATCAATAGTACACTGCAGGTTAAATACTGTTAAATGATTATATTTATATTTGCAAGTGCAACCCGCCTAATTTGAAATTTGAATACGACCACTAAAATTCACACTTATTTAGAAATTTGAATTGTTGTTTGTAAATGTAATATATAGAAAAAACTTGTTATTCTGCTGCTAACTTATTTGACAACCACTTTGGTGAATTATCGTTAGTTAATAATATTATATTCTTGCGCTACTTTATTGCACCGTTGCAAATGGTTTATTATTCCTTATTTTACTTGAAACATAAACTGGGAAAGTTTTTTGCTATTTTCATCCAAAAGAAAGCAAAAAACTCAAGAGTGTGCGTTGACATTTTGTTTTAGATTTTGAATTTGTTTACACTTGACAATATCCGTGTAAGTGCGTTAATTGATTCAGTCAAGCTGACTGAATAGTTCTTCCATAAAATGTGGCATTTAAATTTTTCACAAACACTGTTTGTACGTATGTAAAAAAATTCCCAAACGGCAATTCAAAGCTCAGTAAGTCAAGAAAATAAAAATTTCGTATAATTTTTGTAAAATTTTTAACAGACCAGACGCGTTCGAAAGACAAGTGGCTGAGTTGTCTATATAGGATATAAATAACAAGTAACCATGCTGAAAATTGCAGAAGAATATCTCAAGGCCAAAACCGTTCAATAAAGTCTCAAGTTCAAAACTGTATAATAAATTCTTAAGCTGAATGTTCTACAAGAGAAAAGCAATATTTAGACACATTTATAAGCTCGGATAGATTTTTTCTGTTTTTCATGTTTCAAATCAAATCCACATGTCTCTCTAACGCACTTACAAACGAAAGCAAGCGTGTACTCAGGATTGAAAATTACCTTCAAAGATTATGAACACACGTCACTGCTCCCATATTGGCATGATAATTATAGCTCATTAGACAAAATGATAAACCGTTAATTAACATTCCGATATAGAAAACGCAGCTGAGAAGTACATAACAAAATAATAATTAACGTACTTTGGTGCGAATAAGTACGAGTAATATAGTTTTTGCTAACTGGTAATGGAATTATGGAACGTTCCGTTGGTTATACTGCAGCACTGCATGATTTTATGCAGATTAAAGAATTTGTAGCGCAATTTACTTGGGCATCATATCATGAAATGCAAATCCGTAAGTGTGCACACAATAACATGATATTCGCATTATTTTAAATTTGCACATGCTTTAATTCATTATTTACCTTATGTGAAAAGGTTTCTGGAACGAAACTAATTAATTCTTGAATTACTCCAAGCCAAACTATTCATTATATCTATTAAAAAACACTTAGCTTTATAATACCTGTGATACACGTAGATTAATGTGGAGCGTGCAGTAATAATTTAAAACAAATCGCACAATGTGTAAAAATCTGTAATTATTATTACTTTCAGCTGATCGTTATTGCTGTGGAACCATTTAACAAGGTTCAACGGACAAGACATTTACAATTGCAAAATATAAGCCAAATCAAGATTTTATCGATTTTGGGAACAATGCAATGGAAAATAATTACATTTATAGTTAGTAGTCGATGCACGTCATGTGTTTGCAAATGTGGAATCTTCGTGTGTGGAGTTACAATAATTCCCAACTGCACAAAAAAGTCGTATTTTATAACAATTGGGGATTAGTACGATTATTATGCTTTTGTGAAAATGAAATATGCATTGCTTGTTATTATTGACATCACTGTATTTATTTATTGATAGTGGAGACTTTTCCAACCTCGGATTTGGTTTAAAGGAAACATATTAGATGTGACTCGAGGTAAAATAAGAAAATAAAACTACGTTTTATTAATAACTCAAGCTTTCGATCAAAATACTATGATCTTCATCAGGAGACAAATGTATTGATGTAATTATATATAAGTTAAAGAATTCAGTATGAAGAAAAGTATTCAGTTATGTAAAAGATAACTACCTAAATAATAAAATACCCAATGCGAAAATGTGACGTGTCTCACTCACGCTTTCGACTCACGCTCTCGAAAACAACTTTTTTGTTGAAACAACACCGAAAAATATTTAATAAACAAACAATAATCTAAATAGTATGACAATATTTGTTGAACATTATATTCATTTTTTATTGCTATTATTACCTACACCACATAATGACCTCCACCAAACAATAATTGATCTATTGCAATAATAAACATGAAAAATTGACCTACACCTAACAATAGTAAACTACACCATCAGTAATATTAAACCTAAACCAAGTGTCACAATTTTAATTTAGTTTTCTCTTAAAATTGTCTGAGCTCAAACCGCATCGCAGCTTTCAGAGATGTTATCATCGCGTCCACAATGTTTTGCTCAATGCAGTGTTTTCTAATGTGCGTGGTTAACATTGTTTGTACCGACGGTGGCATCTCCTCAATTTGATCATCAGCAGCAACGGCAATCCTAAAAAAACAAAATTCGTCAAATAATAAAAGTAAAAACGAAAAAGGAAACAGCAAAATTCTAACCATTCACGTGCAATGTTACAAAAGGTCACGTCCGGATTTAGACATTCTTCAATTTGTTTATCCAACTCCTCTTGATCAGCATCTGAAACTTTGGGAATGTCAGGGTATGTAGGACTGTTTGGAGGTGGGAAAGCAGGAGCCGGAGGAGGTAGGCCGGATTGACCCGAGTTATTTTCAAATTTGTTTAGGGCATCCAAAAACGGATTAAGTGAAAAAGGTAAATGTGAATTGTATGTGGACCAAACGTCCGAATGAATTGATAAATATTCCAAATGTTTCTGATAATTGCGCTTTTTTAAGCTGCACGGGAGACAAACTTTTACTAATGTATAGATAGGAAGAGAGGAAGTATCGGACATGGAAAGGTAGTCGTCTTTACAAGTAGCTGCCACCCGATGAAGATTATCCGCTTGAATCTTGGCACATCTGTAAAGTCAGCGAAAGTTTAAAACTAGAAAAATCAATTTGAAACATTAATTGACCTTACCCTGCAAGATCCAGGTACGACATGCTGACATTGTGGGACGCCATTTTGTTATAGACACCTCTGATGAACCTATCTTTGGTGGCTGGCCATTGGAAACAGACAGCACGAATTTTGTAATTGTTGAAAAAGGCGTGCGGAAAATTGGTTTTGTCCTCCTTGATCCATTGAAAATTGCAGTCCCTGCACCGGTAGCCCAACTTGTTGAAGTTCTCTTGTGAAGAACAAGGACAATCGCTGCAAATTTTCCTTGAAGTCAAATTTGTGAAACTCAATTCGGCCTCACGCTCGATCCAGTCCAGACCACAGTTAATGCATTTGATATTGTCCTTGCAGACACTAATAGTGTAAAGGACATGGATATGGCTCCAAGAAGCGAGGGATGACGGTTTGAGGGTTTATCTATAAGAAGGAAACACAATCATTAAATTCAAAAAAATATGATTTGATTTGATTTTTCTTACCATGAACGGAAGAAAATAACACCAACAGAAAATCCCCATAGCAATAAATCACTTTTCTTATTTTATGGTCAATCACTTCCTCGCGTCTTTTAGTCAAGTCCAAAATCCAACTAGTTTTTTCTGCCTGTGCGCTAGCTATAACAAACAAACTAAAGGGCCAGCGCAATGAAATGTCAATTTGATTTGTAGGTAGGTATTTATTCAGTTAGATGATATTTGGCCATTTGGCCCTTACATCTGTTTACATATATTAAAATATTGCCAGCTGAGGCTAGTATAGTATTTATACATACCTAATGAAAAAATGACATACAGTTAAAATGTTAGTAACAATATTTACATGTAAAATAAATGTTATAGTTTATGATTTTTTTTTATAATTTTCTTAAGGTTAAGCAATTACAAAAAAAGCTCCTCTTGGTCATCGCATAATCTACTTTCCTCTATATCATTCTCTAGATCCAGTTCTCTGTACCGTGCAGCTTTCTTCCAAAATTGGTATATGTTACAGATATCGATTTTCATAATATATTTATATAGGATATTTTCTAAAATATGAAAAATTGGTATGTTTTACTAAATTTTAAAGTTATAAATGGTAGGAAATTAAAATTGCGAAAAAGAGAAATATGCAAGCGAATGAAATTTGAGTTATCGTTATACTGTAAAATATTTCGTAAAACATAATCTAACATTTTGATCAGACACTTGCCACCCCTAGCCCCTGCCGCCCTAGTGCGCTTGCACCGTCTGAAACGGTGGTTTTTACGCCACTGGGTACAAAGTAAATCCTGTTATCTGGTCCAGTAGTAAGACACATTGTGTCTTCAGTGAACTTTCCAATGACATAAATACCATAAATTTTCCACGCCAATATACCGAGGAGATACATAATGTACAATTGCGTTGAACGATTTAAATTGGCAAGTCCCGTTCGCCTAAATCTTAGGACTAAGGTGAATAAAGTGAAAATGACGAGAATGAGACAAAACACAGACCAGTTTATCCATCGAGTAGAAGCCTCGATAGTTTTGACTGGTTTTATGCAGAGCTACAACAAAACAGAACACCACATTACAGGTGTGTATCCAACACAAAGATATATTATTGCAGTCATAATACGCAACGAGTGCAGACTAAGTTTACAAAAGATTTTATTATATGCATTAAATGCAGCTTATGTAAAAAAAATTATCGTTCTTTTGTTACCTGCTTTAACCCATCCAGAAGCTTCCAGCTACAAATGATGAGAATCCCAAATGAGATTATCAACAATGATAATCCAACATAAATGACACCGTTACTTCGTCCTATTGATTAAAACATAAAAGCTTATTTATAAAAATTGCTATTACAAATGACACAAGCCGAGTTAATTTATATGAGTAAAAATACCTTATATTATTATTATTTAATAATACCTGATATTATTTCCAAAATAAAAATCCATGTAAGGAAAAGAATGGAAATAGCTGCTATACACTGTAAATACGTTATGAAAGAGTAATTTTTTAAACGTTTCAAAATATTGAGAATTTCAAAACACAAAAATATTTACGAGTATAGTAGTATGTAAGTATATTATCTGTGTATGTATTACCGCTTCAATTATAGAAATGATTCTAATTTTCTTCAATTTGCGACGTGGGTGCCCTGCCATTGGAATAGAGCAATGTACACTATCTGAATTAGCACCTGAAAACGAACTAAACATTTTCTTAACTTACTAAAATTTTCTCACTAAAAAATCTAGTTTACTCAAAACCTGAAAATAGTCTATGCAATTTCCCCAATTCTTCACTCTTTTGATTGTACTACTACTAGTCAGTAACTATAAGTAAAGTTTTTTAGTGCGTAATAGACGCAGTAATTTGTAGATATCGAATGCCTTGTGCAAGTATGTACTTCACTGATAGCAAATGGAAGAATACTAAAGAAAGTAGATCGGTAAAACGACGTTTTGTATAAAGATCAATTTAGTAAACACATCTCTTGACCTCTTTCTAAATTTTCATTAAGGAAACCATATGTGAATCTTCGTTAACGAAAATTAATGACAGCAAATGAATAAATGAAAATTCATGTAGGTACTCAATGTAGCAGTTTTATTGAGAAAATATTGATACTTCTAAAAAAATATATCTATGTATGAACATACAGAAGTATGGATACGTTACAGTCAACAAGAAACGTGTGAGTAGCAGTAAGAAGTTCTTCCTCTTTTACGTGTAGTCTCCATTGCCTATTTGTTGATTAATACCAAAATGCCAACACTTTTAATTATCTGCTCTACATTAATGAATTACAATTTTACTTTACAATTATGAATCCAGGTGCAAATAAGTAAAGGAGTGCGTGTGTATGTGCAATTAATCAATAGGAATATCTATTTATTGCAAGCATGAAAATACAAGTATAGATATTAAATTAAAGCTGGTGGTATGGTAGCAGCAGGTATTATTTCATTGTGAGCTTGGTGTACTTATATCTGAATAGTCCGTAGGAATTTTTATAATCGGCTCGCACACGAAATTTTAGATGGAGCACTCGACAAAAAAACGTTATGCACAAATTTGTACTCGAAAGTCTCAATTTTAAATAAAACTGTCCAAGTTAATCACATGCTGAAAATTGTAGGAGAATATCTGAAGGCCAAAATAATAAAGTCTGAAGCTCAAAACTGTATTATAAATTCTCAAGCTGAATGTTCTACAAGAGAAATGCAATATTTAGACACATTTATAAGCTCGGATAGATTTTTTCTGTTTTTCATGTTTCAAATCAAATCCACATGTCTCTTTAACGCACTTACAAACGAAAGCAAGCGTGTATCCAGGATTGAAAATTACCCTCAATGACTATGAACACACGTCACTTAGCTCCCATATTGGCATGATAATTGTAAGTCATTAGACAAAATGATTTACCATTAATTAATATTCCGATATAGACAACGCAGCTGAGAAATACAAAACAAAATAATAATTAAGGTACGTTAGTTCGAATAAGTACGAGTAATATAGTTTTTGCTAACTCGTAATGGAAATTTGGAACGTTCCGTCGGTTAGACTGCAGCTCTGCATGATTTTATGCAGATGTAAAAACATTGTGGAGCAATTTACTTGGGCACCATATTATCATGAAATGCAATTCCGGAAGTGTGCACATAATAGCATGATATTCGCATTATTTCAAATTTGCACATGCTTTAATTAATTATTTACCTTATGTGAAAAGGTTTCTGGAACGAAACTAATTATTTCTTGAATTACTCCAAGCCAAACTATTCATTATATCTATCAATAAACACTTAGCTTTATAATACCTGTGACACGCGTAGATTAATGTGGAGCGTGCAGTAATAATTTGAAACAAATCGCACAATGTGTAAAAATCTGTAAAACTTATTAATACTTTCAGCTAATCGTTATTGCTGTAGAACCATTTAACAAGGTTCAACGGACAAAGCCGGACAAGACATTTACGTTTGCAAAATATAGGCCAAATCAAGATTTTATCGATTTTGGGAACATAATTACATTTATAGTTAGTAGTCGATGCACGTCATGTGTTTGCAAATGTGGAATCTTCATGTGTGACCTTATAATAATTCCCAACTGCACAAAAAGTTGTGTTTTATCACAATTGGGGAATAGTACGATTATTAGGTTTTTGCAAAAATGAAATATGTAGTTTGTTACTAAAACGTCAACAGAGCTGTTAAGGGATATGCATTGTTCAGCAAAAGTGTTTTATGTTTTTCACTTCACGACTTTACTACGACAGAAATGCAGAAATACAAACTAAAGTTGCCTAAACCATTTCGTATGTACTCGATGGGGAATCACTGAACTATTTCCATGATGCTTACACTTTTCTGCTTACATCAACATAAATTTAACATTAACATTTTTATAACATGCTATTCACGCCACTGGACGTTAATTTATTTTTTATTAATTATGTAGTGTTAACTAGCTGACTGCATTGAATAATTTTACAAACATGAGTATTTTTGCAGTGAAGTTTATTTGGACGTCATAACATGACATGCAGTTTGCATAAATGTACAAATAATATGATTTTTTTTACATTTTTTGAAACTTGCGCACGTTGCGTTTTCATTCATACATCGAGGTGTCCATAATTATTACATTTTGTATGACGCCGCTATTTATCTCGGTTTGATTGAGTTACTTTGCAGGAGGCACAATTGATAAATTTAAAAGTGTATTGAGATCCAGTAGCGTATTGCACATGTAAATAGTAAAAGATAATTATACATGCATCAAGTAAATTTTTGATGGTGAGTTTAAATCCGACTTATTGTGGTGGCTGAACGAAGTAATTTGTAGTGTACTTCACCTTTGCGTTTGAGTGCTGAAAAATGTTTACTGCTTTCCACAAATAATTCTCACAATAGCCTGTTAGTCTTTTATATCTGCATAAATATAATACATTAACGTTTCGTTGTCGCAACATTCCTACTTGCTCAACGTTTTATATCCACTCTGGCTACTGGCAGATACTGACATTCTCATTAAATCCAAAAAGCCAAGCTAAACATGCGTATGAATTGGAGTGTGTAGTTGCTGCCTAAGCACCGAAAATACTCATTCAACTCGTGTTCCACTTTGATCAGTTTTACTTTTACAGCAGGACTAACGGGAAAAATAAATTGAACGCAGTTGAAAGCCAGTGCTGGAAGAGAAACGAGTGAGACCTTAAGGCAGAAACCTTTTAACTAAAAGCGAAGAAAAATTACCTTAATCGCGTTTAAAGAGGAAATTGTATAATTAAAATGCAGATTCCCCCTGTCACAAACCAACTGTTTCAAAATCTTCAGAACTTTGCAATAAGATTTCGAAATAACGGTGATGAAGAAATACGGTCACAGGAATTTCGTCAGATTATTCATTTGTTTAACATCATGTATTACTTATGCATGTGTCCTTTCCGAATCAAAAAGACAAATTTGGGTCCTTACATAATTCATACCAACAAAATTCAAAAGGTACAGTCAATATTTTTTAATTTCATTTACAAAAAATTTAAAGTGGACATACAAGAAAGAGGCACCAAATTTAATATTATCATGATCAACTTTCGCATACAAAGATTTAATGAATATTTTCAACACACGCAGAGCCTTACTGCTTTCCTCCACTGTGGACTATTGATGAAATCATTATGGGATTCGCCATTCTTTTCACATTTTCATGTTGTTATGAAACGTCCTCAAGAGTTATTTAATATTTTAAGAAGTATCAGTTTCTTAATTTATCCCTTCATTGGATGCTTCATAATGTGGAAAAACCAGCTGGCTGTTGAAACCCTTTTGTCAAAATCTCAGAAAGACAGAACATTTAACAAACATGTATGGCTTGCAAATATCTTTAAATTGTACTGCAACGATACGTTAAAAAACGAATTATTTCTAAAGTTCTTTTCTAGGTTAGATTTATTTGAGCGATTTTTTAAGGTAGATGCAATTATAAACGGTTTTATGTTTTAGGATCGCACCACATTGATGACATTCACCACGATATTTGGTGTATCTCTAATTGTCTTTTACAATGTTCAGCATATTTACGATGAAGGTGCTTACCAATTTGCACAGTGGCATAATAATGGAGTATTCAACATTTTTGGAGATTCCTATGAAGAGAAAGTATTTATGAATGAAAAGTCACAAATTGAGAAAATTATGATTACAATCTTTTATTTGTGTGGTTATTTCTACGACCACATATTTTCTGATTGTCAGTTATTACTTTGCTGGGTGTGTTCATTCATGTTGTATTTGAGCAGTAGGGATTTTTCTAACTTTCTCAAAGGTGGTTGCATCAATATTTCGAAGGTTTGTACTTCATTTACTGTTGTGAAAGAACTAAATTATTATGTCGGTAATATTTTTTTGTATTTCTCTCTCTTTTAATCCTAGGTTTTAGAGCGGTATCAATACGTTATTGAAGTCACGGAACACATCGACGATTTCGTCAGCCTTCTCATTCCTTTCCAGGTTGCCCGATTCTTTTTTATTTTCTGTCTTTCTTTTTTCAGAGATTTAACTTTTTTAACGTGGCCACGAAATTGTACTTCATCGCATATTTAATCTTAAATGTGATGTTTCTTGGCCTGGCGTCGTCTGCAAACAAAAATGTGGGTGAAGTTAAAAGCGATTTTAATAAAAAAATAATTTGAAACTATGTATAAGGTCAAATTTATAATTTTCGTTTAGATTCATAGCTTGCAAAAATGGCTATTCAACTACAAATTAAATGAAATGTCTGATGATGGATTAGAAAATAGGGAACTGAATAAAAAAAGCAAAAAACGTTACATTTGGTTAGAACGGTATTCGTCTAGTATCAATGTTGGACTGTCCTTCGGAAAATTATTTACAATCACGTATGGATTTATTGGAACGGTAAGTATAAATAAATATAAACTGATTTGGCATTACAATTCAAATATTCTTTAATGCAAGGATCTCTTCCTAGAATTTAACTTAAAGTTCACTGTATACTGCTTCAGAGATTGTTTTTATCAAAATATTGATACACAGATCTATCCGCTTACTCTTAGACACTGCTAAATATCTATACTCAAATTTACTAAGTTTATTTTTAATTTTTTCCAGCTGCTAAGTATTTATATGACGTATGTTATCATCGTGCTGCAGTTCGAAAGCACTGAATATGCAGCGTATGAACAATCACTGATGACGAAAAAAATCATGAATTACATTTTAAACGCAACCAGAAAGCTGTAAATAGTAACTTGTTCACAAACATTATTACAGTCAGAACTGACTGAAATTGTAACTGGAATAAGCAATTAGTATAATATAACATCTTATGGATATTATATCTTATGACTTTATAATAGTTCTAACCTGTGAAATATTATTTTATTGTAAGGTTTCTGGATTTCACTAGCTAGGTTTAAAACACCGATTGCGCCACTTTTTAATTATTATTGTAGTTATTATTATTGTAGTAAGTTTGTCTTTTTATCTGCCGCAGTGATTTCTACTAAACTTACATCAAGCAGTTCTACCTAGTGTCACTGAAGTAGCAATATTTTCATTTTTGTCAACTACAAATTGATTTTGCGTGTTCTTCAAAATCGAAATTTGAAATATAAGAGCGATTCAGTAATTTCTTATCATATTTTCAATAGGCAGAAACATAATAAACGATTAAACGTAGGCAGAAGTAGAATCAGCCTGATTCTGCTTCTACCGATTAAATATATAAGAAAAAAATATCTGAGTATTTAAAGTTTGATTTGGAAGTACACACAAAATGAATTTGTAATTGATAAAATATAAATTACGGTTACTGCGGTGAAACGATCTAGGGCTGTTTGATGTTAGTTTCAGTTCGTGCTAGCGGACTTTTATTATGTAATTGTCTTTCACGAATTTTTAAACGCCTTTGACTCTCTCTGGTACCCTGTACCTAACCGATAATTATTGATCAATGTTACTATATGATCTTCGCTGTCTTATTGTTAGTATTAATTAATAAATATTTAATTATATGACAATGGTGCTTCGTGAAACGTTAATTTATTAAAAAAGTTCAAGTTGTTCATTATTATTCCCATGTACTATCAATTATTTTGAATTTTTTCTTCAAACTACTTCGATTTCTTAAAATCGCAAAATTGACGGATATACTGGAAATATCTAGCAAAAAATTATTTGAAATCACTCAAATGAAAATAGTTTGCTTTGCGAGAGATTTTTAGTAGAAGATTTCCACCTCAGGGCTTCATTTAATCCGAGTAGTATATAGGTTTACAACATCGTGTTGTATTTAATTAATATACATTGTGTTATACATTGC
The DNA here is from genome assembly GCA_019776165.1 of Pogonognathellus flavescens. NCBI lineage: Eukaryota > Metazoa > Arthropoda > Collembola > Entomobryomorpha > Tomoceridae > Pogonognathellus > Pogonognathellus flavescens. The sequence continues at coordinate 12,723 of JABASD010002943.1, forward strand.
CGTAGACGTAGAGTCCCAACCCATATTTACTATTGGAATAAGTTAGATATTGTTTTGTCCATTATTAAGTAGCGTAAGCTACTTTATAAGAATGGTGAAACTGTCTGTCCGTCCGTCCGTCTGTGACCGCTATAACTCCTAAACGGATAAACACAATTGGTTCAAATTTCTCATACGTGATCTCTGGATCACAACAAAGGTTTACCCAAAAAATGGAGTCAATCGGTGACATTCAATGTTTAGTAGCGAAAGCTACTTTATAGGAATGCGATGTCCGTCCGTATGTGTATCATTAATTCAATATCTCCACTACGAATCAACTTAATGGGTTCAATAATTGTCAAAAAAGTTATGATAACACCCATTGAGACTACTATTGACAAATACAGTGTCACAGATCAGCAGTAAACATCTGTTATTTAGCATACGTAATTGTTTTTCTTACGCTACTCTTTGCATCATTTTCCCTCATGTTATTCCCTACTCAATTTTTGTGTGTTTTCGAAAAAAAAATTCGAATGAGGGCAGCTGATATTTTCACAGTAGTGTACAAATGGTCTAAGCATTACGTGAAAAAAATTTCATTGAAATCGGTGACACATACTTGTGAACCTTTGCTTGTAAGTAATGAAAGTGGTGCGAGTACTTCAACAAACTTCAACGTTCAATTCTCTGCAAACTTTTGCAAATTTTCATTAAAATTGTAGAATTTATTTTGACTCAACGATATACAACAGTTTAAACACTTAATGGCTAAATATGTTCATTTTTAAATAAAACTGAAAGCTTACAATTTTTAAATTGTGAAACTGCTAGTACTAATAAAGTTGAAACATAATAACAAATAATTCCATTAAAGTTCTGAAAAACCTTTGGTTGCAGCGTATATTATTGATTTCACACTGTTAACAAAGCCTAACAATCGACCGTGTTGGTGATTGTGTTATTCGTGTTCGGTTCGGTCAATACCGCGTAGCTGTTCATTAAAATAAAAGCTGCGAAAAGTTGATTATGATAATTTGTTGTGGTGTAAGGCGTAACTTTGATTTAATATTCTTAATAAGCAAAACAAAAAAATCTTAAATTAAGGCTGAAGTCGTTGACTTCGTTTTGTATTAAATATATTTGCTAACGCTATTAAAAAGGGATACACACTACGGAAAATCCCGACTTCGCATAATACAGGGTTATTTGTTATTTATGTCTCCTAGGCAATTCAACGGTTGGTGTTCCATGTGCGTTCATGTTTCTTCATGCGACATTTTATCTAATTTGGACTGAATTTGGAATTTGTGAATGATTTCCCAGATTATTATTTCAATTATCGTTTGTGAAACATTGCTTCACTTAACATATAAATAAACCATTCAAAACGGATGTAATAAAGTATCGAAAGTTCATATTGTCATAATTTTCCCAAAACAATCGAATATATTACATTTAACCACAATTTTATTGCAATGGAATTAACGGCCAACAAAATTGGGTTTTGCACCAGGGCCACACATGCGTGGTTACGGCGCTGATGCATATGTCAATGACTTATGTCACCGATTGACCCCATTTTCGAACTTGATCTTTCGTATCACTCTAAGAACACGTCCATAAAGTTACAACGAATTATGTTCACCCATTCTCGAGTTATGCGATGAATAGACAGATAGATACACAAAGCTTTCTATAAAGTATCTTTCGATACTTAAAATTTTTTGTGCAAAAGTTTCAGTCAACTAAAGAATCTTTTGTTAATTTATCAACAGAAAATAATTTCAAAATATAACGTAAAATTGATAACTAGTAAGTGAAAAGGACTCACAAGAGCATAATCATGCCTATGAATTTAAAGTTGCCGAATTCTCATCAAGAAATAAAATATGGCACTTAAATGTTCAATGCATTCTAATCTAAATACGGCCACTGCATTCTAAACTCAATTTTGTCAAATTGAACTACAATCTTAGAGTTAACGTGAAGATTTAAAGTGAATCTCTTTTATCATAGTTGATTTAAATCTCAGCAGCCATAAGTACTTTGTCATCTTAATGTAACTTCCCGTGTAACATTGACGGACAGAATCATCCCACATTTGTTTTATCACTATCAACCTTTCACCCTCATAATTGTATCATGTCAGTGCATTAACATTCTCTCAAAAACATGATAATAATTTGACATCAGTCAAATTAATGCACCTGTGTGCAATGGGTACACGTGCACCAATTGCATCCCCAGTTCATGCGCCGGAGTATTATATACTGCCTGATAGCTATTTGTAGATTTGACATAAAAATGAATATAGAAAATACCTTTTGATGGTGTGCCTCAGATAAATAAATATAATACCAAGTAATGGACAACACTGTAGATTTTCGATTAGGTTTTTTCTTATTCATTAATATGGAGTATACCTAATTGCTAATGGAGTGGTACATATTTTATTTAGCTAGACATACGTGTCACATATTTCCATGTAAATGTTTTGAAGTGTCATTACACCGAGCAGCTTTGACGGAAATGTTGTGGTTGAAAATATTTTTAAAAAACAAATAAAAAAGTTGGGTTTGGATTATGTGTAGAAATTTATGAACTAATAAGTTCAGCAGCTATTTTCCAGCTAACTATCTACACCAAAAGGTGTATATTAAATTTTGAAACAAACAAACACCGCTGTATTATTCCGGATGGTTATAACAACTATCTGATTTTGTTTGGAAAAATTATATAATCGTTGCAGTTAAAACTTAATTGTGAAATTGAATTTTACGTTTGCAACATATTGAATTAAAGCAAATTCGCCGAGTGTTGTCTTCTAATTTATTTTTTATGATTTTATGTTGCCAGAAACAAAAGTCATAACATAGACAGAAACAGTCATTTAAAAATTATAGCAGGTAACGAATACAAATATCTGAAAATTATTCAACAAATCTTTTATCACAAAGCAATGCCCACTGAAAAAATGTTTGCCTTTATGGTCGTAATTATTATATATGGATCCCTCCGTCAAGTGCAGGCGATTACCCCCTTATGCCTGGTACTCACTTCTGAGTGAAATGATTGTTTCCAATGTAAAACCTACCCCAGTGAAATGAAACATTTTTCACACATAATTTTTCACTTTGGAGTACTCACTTCCACATTTTTCATCTAGGTGAACAAAAATTTTCACCTAGACCCAGTGAAAAACGCATTATTCCACGGCAACACTACGTGAAATGATGTACATTTATTTCACGCAGCTACTGCGTGAAAAAAGTGGTCAATACTTTTATAGTTATTTGTTTTATTTCTGTTACCATAGGTACCAAATTAGCAAAACCTACTGGATTAAAAATTCTGGTAGGTGAAGTGAGTACTCCTAAATGAAAACCAGGCGAAACGAAATAAATTCACAAACTTTTTCATTTCGCGAGGTATTATTTCGCTAGATCTGTGCAGTGAGAATTTCACTTCGGAATTTCATTTCGCTCAGCTATCAAGTGAGTACCAAGCTTTAGCATTGAATTTGGAACATTTAAAGAACTGTGACTTTATTTTGACATTCGGACGATTTCCCCATTTAGTTGAACCTTTCATGCACATGAATCAACACTCCCAGCCTTGGAATGTTTTCTCAATCACAGTTCTGAAAAAAATGCAGGACAAGAAAATGATAAATCCAAATAGGTTCACAGAAAAAGCAAAATGTGAGATAACTGTAATAGTGAATCCCGGCAGTTATCAAGACATCCAAGGTATTGCCAATAGCTACCGTGGGTTTAGAGAAGACAGCAATTTCTTTGTGGTTGCTCATTCACCTGAAAACCTCTGGAATTCTGAACTGTGGATCAAAAGATTTAAAGACACGACGTGGCATTTTGACGCAAAATTTTTCTTTGTGTTATTCCATTTAAGTATTCGCAAGATGATAGTTTACACAAGACCTTCGCTAAGTCAGGATTTTCTACGAATTCCTGGCGAAGATTTGATTACGTGGGGATGGGAATCAGTGTCAAAATACAAATGGCAAAGTGAGGAAAGTTGGACACAAAATGTGCAATCTGACACTGAATTCAATTTCAACAATTGCAGTTCTTCACTTTATCATAATCAGAAACGCGGATTAGAATGCGGAAGTACACAAATTCTTAGTCTCATTTTATGTGAAAAACTAAATTTTACTCCAAATTTTGTGGCGGCTGATTTTTCCCACGGCGGAAAGAATGTCATATATCCTGGGGTGGGGGTCTCAACTCTTCATTTTAATAATAAATACGCAATGGCGGAAGATGACTCATTCAACGTGTGGTATTGTAAAAAAGAAAAATTAAATTCATCGCCGTATTTGGGGTGGTTGAAGATTGGCTATGACAAAACTTCTTGGATTTGCATTTCCATTTCTTACGGTCTGGTTTCTTTCTACGTTTTTTGTATAACATTAAATGCAAGTGTCTCAACCACACCCCGCATCCTTTTTCCTGGTTGACTGGAATTGCTTTGCTTCTTCGGCAGAATTCCACTCCCGTCTCAAAGAAAATAATTTTACTCCTGGCCTTCTGTGGATGGATTCTTTCGGTGTGCTACGAGTGCTTTGTTAAGGCTGAATCCACAACTCCTTTCAAAGATAAACCTCTCCAAAACTTTAGTCAACTCATTGACGCAGGATTTAAATGCGGCTATCCTGGCAAGGATAACCTTATGGCAATCTACTTGTGTGATGAAATATTAGTTCGAAACAATATTAACCGTCGCGTTTTGGAGACAAGCTCCGTTTATCCAGACGATTGACATTTTTGGTCTATGATGGATCGTATAAACTATATGCATAAAAATAAAATATTTTCTGTCATCAGGTTGGCTGATTATAAGTCTTCGCAGTTGCAAAGTGTGCAATGTCCAATGATACCAAAACCATTCATGTCTCAGGGGCATTACTGGGCTTTCGTAAATCGGTACCAAAATTTGCTACAAAAATCCTTTGCCAGGCTGGTTCGCTTTGGAATTTTTGAATTTGTTAAGAAGAATGCATTTTACTATGGCATTGTGGAAGCTAGTAAATATTTGTATTCCCAGGATCAACCACTTGTAATGACAATTGTACAGAGAATGTACACAATTTTTGTAATTGTCACGGTTCTTCTGTCATTCAGCTTCATTTTATTTGTACTGGAAATATGTGTCTTTTTTAAGCGTTTAATCATTGCAAATGTAAAATCCTTAATAATTCTTGCTAGATTGACAATATCGATTTCATGGTATTTTATAAAATATGTATGCAAAAACACTCGTTCTAAAATTTGTAACGCTAACAGTATACAGATTTAAAACCAGTGGGCACCCATTTTTGCAATATTAATTTCATAATTGAGAAGAATATACTGAATATAGTAGTACAGTATTGTACTATAGTATTGTATTTGCAAATTAAATATGTGACTAAAAAGTAAATTCAAAGAATGCATGAGGATAGAACATAGGTACACATATTAACACATTCACATTTAAAAGTTGTATACAATATATACTCTAGACTAGCTAAAATTAATAGAAAATATTATTCACAATTGTTCCTCTGTATTAATCACTATATGATTTTGATGTTATTTTAATTAAATATAATTTATTAAATTCCTTTAGTATTGATTGTACTTTGAATTAAGGAATTGGATTAATGTGAAACAAAAATTGAAAAATGGAAATTGAACAAAAATTGTAAACCGTGCCAGCTAAAAAAATCTACTTCTTATTTATTTAAGACTAATGTACAACTCAAACCTCATATACGAATGTACTATAGGGAAAACATGTCTTATGTGAAAACAAAAGGTACTATAATATTTACTAAAATTAAGTGATATGAAATCGAACGAATTGATTAATCTATCGCTATGTCAACTATGTATTACTTCTGTAATTATAATCAATATGTCTCATTTATTTGTCAAATCCAATTGAACACTAATAATCGAAAATGACTTTTCTATATTAAGTAATATCAATCTGCTTTAATGAAGAATTTCAAAAATTGAATATTTCACTAAAGTGACATGTCATAATTGATCTGGCTATTTTTGTAAAACTGTTCTTATTCTCTAAATGGAATATTTTAAGAATGTATGGGAGTGTAACGCGAATATCCCAATTTACCTTATGATCATGTATTAATTGGATTTATAAAGCATGTCGATTGTAACGGACATTGCTCTTAAGGTGAGAAATTAGATTAAGGTTAATATTTGCCGTTATGATCTTGTTTCCACTACTAGATTTAAGTACCTAAGATTAAGTACCTATATGTAAGTATATAGTGTTGACCGAGAGGATGACTCGAGGTCAAAGTAAGAGAAGAATTAGCTAAGCACGTAACAATGGAACGAGAGACTCTCTCTCGAAGAATACGTCGGTTTAAATACCGATATTCACCATTGTAATTAAACTTGTATTTTATATCTGAAGTCTTGAAATTGGAAATAAATATTCAACTTTATATTGGACACTAGAAGGGCCTTTGTTTATGTGTAATTCAAAATATTCATATAACACTATCACAAGGTTATTTAATATATTCATTGTCGACACCAAATTCTTTAAATGTTATTATCGCACATACATGAGAAAATAAATGCTTGTAGTTCCTGTTGTACGTACCCTGGAACCTCACCGTGTCCGCTTGAATTCCCAGACTATGTAATCTCAGTTTGGTTGTTGTATTGATATTGCAAAGAGTGGCAAAAACGACCTAAATAGATATTTAACATGCTTTATTTGACTATGCATGAAAACAACATTCACTCAACAAATAAAATATCTCAATTCACAACAGGAATCCAAATATTAAAAAAATCGCGATTATTGATCCTACCCATCCTAGAGCTTTTAAACCATGCTTAAATGAAAAATTACACGATTAATTAACTTACGTTGTATAAAATTTAATTATTTTTTGTCGTAAGTCTACTATTTCCGTATTTGCAGTTTTGTTTTTGGGTTGCACATAATACAATATCAAAAAAGCACACACGTCGGAAAAGCTCAAAAATTGTATTGTCTTTTGGTATTCCCAGCTTTTGATTCACTTTAAAATTGCGTGTCATGTCTATATTTCTTCCTGTACAACCCTCTAATTTCAACCCTTGGACGTGAATGTACCCTTAGTGCTTCTCAAAGAGCAGTAATCTTTAAAAATGTTTAAATAATCAATGGAGACTCACTTCCAGCAATTGTGCGTTAGATTTTGAAATTATTCACTCAGGACATGTTATCCGAAAGTACATTAGTTTATTCTGTCATGTTGACTTAATAGTTCGGCTACAAATTGTGACATTTAATTTGTTTTACTAAAAGTTATTTCAAGGTATGTGACAATATTTCTCAGAAAATAATTCGAGAGTGAACAGCCGACAAAAGATAAACCCAATGAATTTACCTTTTGTGTATAAAAGCGCAACCACCTGCTGACTGCAGAAGACTAGTCGTTGAATTACCCAAAGGGCATAACTAAGAAGGAACCCTGTACTTAACACTGCGTTTGATTTCCAGTTATTGTATGGTTTCTTTGTTTGCATGAACAACGGTTTCTAAGACCAATCTAAGTAGACAAATTCAACGGCATTTGCCTTTCGTGTAATAACTATTTGCTACGGTGCAAAAAATATAGCAATCAACTTTGTCACAGCTACGCGATATTTACAGCACACGTCGCTCAGAATGCTCAACAATAAACCTTAGCCCCGTGTATTAAAAAATAGCTATGTCATTTCTGCTAATATAAAAGCAATATTCAAGGGATTCAAATATTAGACACATCTTCTACGAATTTCCACTCAAAGAAGTTAGAAATCGTCAGCAATATCCTTGAATTATCTCGGACAAACAGAGAATAAACCTAATGACATAAAAGTACCTTGTGATACTTAATATCCTATAATTATTGAATGTATTATAGTTACACATTATATGGAGCATTTAACTTTAACATGCAAAACTATAGTGAACCTGAAAATAGTAGTATTTTGATATAATGCGCAGAATGATGTGTAGACAATGACTAATTAATTCGAAGAGTAAATATGGATTAGGTCTTAACAACAAGAGCAATATCCAACACAAAAGGGAAAAGTAGTAAACTAAGAATAATAATGATCATGGAACTGAAAACAATAAGCAAGGTTATTTTTATGTTTTAAACCTTTTTGATTTTCCTGAAACCTATAAAAGCCAAAAAAATCTTTATCTAGCTTTGTTGGCAGACTTCTTTTTTCAAACGAAGTTGCCTTTTAAAAAAATCATTTGCAATAAAAAAACCTTTTTGGATAATTTTTAAAAGAAGGCTTTAATTTTTAATCCCTGGTGGACATATCGCGAAGAATATTACATATGGATGTAGTGAGTGTTTTAAGTCTTTACTCGAATGTCCAGATAAAATATACATGTAACTATTACATACGAAGCTAATAGTTGGGCTGATAATAGTAATGTTTCGATATAATACAAAGCAATGATGGGTAGAAAATGTACAATATATTCCAAGAGTAAATATGGGTTAGCTCTTAATAACCGGAACAATATCCTGTACACAGGCAAAAAATATTTAGAATTTTATCTTAAGTAACTTCAATATAATAAGCAAGACTAAATTGTTGAAATGAATGACGTACGGAGGGGACAGCGACAAATCTGACTCCTACGAAACACCAAGAAAATAAACAAAGCGTCTGTGAAACTCCAATGCATAGAAACATTTCGAATTAACATTTTGCTCTTGCTATTCACTCAATGGGTGAGAGATTTTTGCGCATTGACTTGGACTGAAAATATTGTTACCTCACACACTAGGCAGATGAGTACACACTACAGTAGCTACAGTTCTACCTTACCGGACTCTCTGTACAGAGAACTTCTCTCACTTTCTTTCCTTCAAATCAAAATTCACACATGTGCAAAAAGAACGAATAAAAAAATACATTGACACAAATAATTAATCCTTAGAACTAAGTAAAACCGGTTTTATTGGAAGTGTAAACATCATCTCGATTGCAAACGGTATGGCAATTTATAGTAAAATGATTGAAAAAATAATACATGTTGTGAGAATGAACGACATATTAATCTGTAAGGTAAATGTAATATTTAATTTGCATGCTAAATATTATTCGCTAGCAAGAATGTAATGTACGTTAACAAATGCGTGCTAGAGAGATATTTATTAAGATAAGCATGCTCAAAATAATTTATGTGGATTTCAAAAGGATGTGGCTTCCTCTTTAAATATTAATTTCAATGTAAGTGATGTGATATTCCTAGTACTTGCTTGCTTGGAATAATCAATATCATATACCACAAAAAAGTATATTCGAAGGCCAAGCAAAGCCAATATCTCCCACGTTGACACCGCTTTTATTAAAGTGTTTTAGTGTACGAGACATAGTACGTGTGGGAGTAGCAAAGAAATGAAACGAAAGTAACAGAAGTAGAAAAGACCAAAATTCGAGAATATAAAATCTGTACTGTAAGTAACTAATTAGAAACTGTACAAAGTTCATTCGACGGAGTCTAGTAAATAATTTTTTTCCACAAATATTTTATTATCAAAAAACACATAATTTATAACTTAATCAGGATAATTGTTCGAACTACATAATAATTGAATTTCTATTTCAGGTCCAGCAGAATTATTGATTTGCAAACATGAAAAATCCTGGTAAATATCAGAAGTGCGGGATGAGTAATTGTAATAACAAAGCCAATAAGATTATAATTGTAATTCTGACACTGACACTTTTCTGCAGTAACTACAAATCAAATGTGGATGCCTGTAGTGCATATCAACATGAAAATGGAATAAGATACACAATTTCCGGTGCAACAGGACAGAACAGGTCAGAACGGCCCAATGAGGATCAACTTGCGTTTATTATCAGAACCAGCAATTTTTGTCCAGAAGGTTTGATATTTTCAACGAAACGTAAAAGATGCCTTGAATTTAGCAGGGGACCCAGCAAAAAAACCTACGACTAACTGGCGTCCAGGGTGATTAGTTTTTAAGTCTTGTAAAATGTCACAATTAAATGTACGTATGCAAAGGCGTAACTTAATTTTATTATGAGGATCGGGTCGGCTGGGAGGAGAGAGACTCGAAGTCCGTAGTTACGCCTTTGCATGTATGTAACAGAATATGTACAATGTATATTAATGTGGTCCTATAAAAAAA
>JABASD010002944.1:0-22901 GCA_019776165.1 Pogonognathellus flavescens
TTCGGGTCGGGTTATATTTTTTTTCTTCTGAAACGGGTTCGGGTCGGGTTCGGGTTTCCCATTTTTCGGGTCGGGTTCGGGTCGGGTTCGAAAAATCGAGCCCGTTCCCAAGTCTAATAGATACGGAGCCTTACATCAATAGGAATCAGCATATGGAACAGACATTTGCCTACGTTTCCTACCTCTATTAATTATTGTCTCAAACCTGTTGACAGTTTCAGTATTCCACGTTAGTCCCATAGTCCCATCCCATATAATCCTATCATTTCAACATTAAATTAATAGCAACCAGGTTGTCTGGCCACTGTATTCTATTACCACATAAGCATACACTGCATCTCAATTAACACACTATTGCTTTTACATATTACATTAAAGCACAAACCACACAGGTGCATAAAAATTAAGATTTAACTTAAACACGGCTATGCTTTACTAGTCTTTTCTCCGCCACTGACCATCGGAAGGGTCCACATGGTCTTTCTTGTCAATTCCTTTAATCTCATTAAACTTTTGCTCTTCAGAAATTTAAGATAATCTCAATTCGCTTAATCCCCTCATGCTTTTGCTTCAGAGAGTTCAAAATCACCGTTCCTTATTTATATGAATGCATATTGCTTGCCCCAGGGTGGCAGTGCATATACAGTAAAGTTACGCTTAGAACGTGGAGGAGAGAAATGTGGAATGCATTTTTTGAAAAAATTTCATTCTTTATCACATAGCTCTAAATAAAAGGTTGTTATATTTTTTACACGCTATTTTATACATCCAGGTGTTTTCAATAGGTATATACTATATACAATGAACGGTTCTGCAGAACGTCCATGCATTTCAACTAAAGTCCCGATTTGCGCCTGGTCAGATATGGGCACTGTATCATTGAATGTATTTCACTTACAATTTATTTGCTGCTACTTATATTACATCGCTTATGTCATCTTAATAAAAGTTAAGACTTGATTTAAACACGACAACAGCTACGCTTAGCAGTCTCTTTACCACCACCATCACCACTCACCACGAAAGGGATCGAAGGTAAAAAATATTGCCTTATTTTTGGACAGAGAAACTAGAAGTACCTATGTTACTTTGGCAAATACATTTGATAGTTCCAGGAATGCCTTATGAACATTCGGCTTCAAAGTCCATTTTTTGCATGGAAATTTTCCTCCGTTTTCATAAGTGTAGTAATATAAGTAAGTATATTAATAGTCATAATATGGCAGACACTTTATTGAAGTATCCAATGCAAAATTTCTCATGACTTAATAATCTATATGTATCGTGGGAAAGTGATTACCCAGACATGTCTGGCCATGTTGTGAAGCCTGGATTTGACTACTGCGACGTAATTTATAAATACCTATCTATGTCATCAATGTCTTTATGCATCAGCACAATGTAACACGATCGCCCCAATTGGTGATATTGTAATAATCGTAAACATGTTTTGATGGTTGGAGACAGTTCCAGTCTGTTTTGAATGGGGTATTTTATTGTCTCTGACCTGAGAGGTTAATTGTATTAAAATCAGCAAAATGTTCTCACACATTACTTATCAGTGTGTGATGTACAAATAAATGTACGTTGCTTTACATGAAAAATACGCAGTGTCTGAGGGGCTTAAATCTGAATAGTGCATTACAATACCATTAGAATCATTGGAAACTAAAAGTGAACACACAGACTATGTATATTGCTTATTGTTCGGTTTCATGATTAACGATTATACTGATTAGCCACTAAAATACAATAAAAGATAAATGAAGATAGGAAGTGGAAAAGTAATGAGCCAACAGGATCAAACTGTGCTAAAGCCAACAGACTCACAATAAGCAATAAATATTACTCATCGATTTCCACGGCATGGAGGTAATGCACGTGCAATTCACACAGCACTTATTAGTTTCGTTTGGATATCGCATGGTTAGCAAAAAGTAAATTTCTGCGTCCGATGTTCGTGCTCATGTTACTTTTTTCGGTATATCTGTGCTGTGTTCGCATACAGATTATATTACTGGGTCAGAGAGTAATTACTACACTGTTCTGTACTCCCAGCTTATCATTCTCATTGTAGTCTACGTCAATAAGCGCTCGTACAAAAAACACAGATGATTCACTGCTTCATTGCTTTTCAGTGTTCACAGTTAATACAACATTAAGTCAGATACAATACTTTTGGCATAATATGCATAATTTGTTGACGTTGAGCTTCGCACACACATCATTTAATACATAATAGGGATAGAGAAGATAAAGCACGTATTGATATTGAGATATTGAGCAAGAACCTGTCTCGTGATTCATACAAATAGATATTCTGCAAATTGAAAGTTAGTGACAAGACGGAAGTGCCAAAGTTATTACCTACCAAGCCATTCTTTGTAACACAAAAACACCATCGCCTATAACCTATGAGGATTGCATGAGTTCTGGTAGTGACAATTTTTTCATTTCTCATTTGCACAGCATGCCTTAGACTTTGCATTGATTTGCTCATCTCAAGTGTATCAGTTCATTATTACGTGCAAGCCACACAATTTTACTAATTCGTTCTTTACAAAGTTCAAGGCTTAGAAAACAGCGTGCTTTTCAGAGACTTTAATCAAATAATTCGCTTGAGAATAGTTGTCATGCAAAGTGGGTGTGCAAAATACAAGGTATAGTGCTGAACGTGGTCTGGTCGGGGTAAATGTGAGACAGGGAAAAGGGAACACGTGGAAATCGTAAAACTGTATTCCAAGAAATTCTTTTGCGACAATTTTCCAACGTGGAAGACAACTCATTCCGCTTCCTTTCCATCCACATAGGCACGCTACAACCATACAATCTCATCACACACACATTATACCCACACAATTGCACAAGCGTGCAAACGTCATCCTCAGCTCAGGTTAACAAACATTCATTACTATAATATTTTTATCTTTCATATCAATAGTCAATAATATAATTCATTGTGGGAATTTATACTGTATATTATGTGCATAACGCACAAGACATTTTGCTTTAAAAACAAACAAACCATCGCAAGACAGATCTAAAAATGTATCGGAAAATTGCCTGTTCACTTGGTTGTATAGGGACAGTTTGAAACGTGTTAATCATGTGCGTCAGCTTATTGTAAGCTGACGAGGCATTTGGCTACCTTTTGACCTAGGTCTTGAAGGTTTTATCCGATTGGGCCCATTTTCGAACTTGACCTTTCATATGACCCCACGAACACGCACACAAGGTTTGATCGATTTAAGTTAATTCGTTCAGAAGTTATCGCATGTATAGACAGATAGACAGATACACTCTAGCCTTCTTATAATATATCGTTCCGATACATTTCATAATACAGATACAGATTGAGCTTGCCTATAGACAGAAAAATTTCACGAACGAACAATTAAATATCAATTATATTTAAACAAGAATAAGAATGGCTTGAGTTATTTGACACTAGAGTTGTTGAGAATGCTGAAGGATTGATGTTGATCCTTTAATAATTATTAATATAATAAAAAATAGAATTAGCTAGTAGAATAGGTGGTTTAACATCAAGGTAATCCACAGGCACTTTTAACACAGTTAGGTCACCTATTTTATTATTGTCTGTACTGTATGTAGGAACATTGAGGAATATTTTGCGTCGAGTGAGACAAATCTCTTAGTAGAAATAATATTTTTCTCCAGAGGCTCGCAGTTGTGCTATTGAGCCTTAAACTTTGTGAGAACAATATTTTTACGTTTTGATTCTGATATTAATGGAAGAAATCCTTTTCCCACCCACTTTAGTTTTCTGAACTAAGGAGAAGGCATAATTTTTTTTTACTTTATTATGCTAATTTTGAATCTTTAAAGTGAATAATTAAAAAAGCTGGTGGTTGTGTGAAAACATTTCATGGGAAAATGATAGGTATCACGTTGTTTTGTATCTATGTATGATTGTAAGAGCTGTTTCACAATACGAACAAACTTCGACAACGCACGAATAATCAGAATCGATGCAGGAAAACATTATATTCACATGTATATATATTATAATGTTTTAACATTATATTCACAGCTAGTTCATTACAATAATGCATTGGCCGGCAATATTTTAATCACTTAATAGTAACAAAAAATATGAAAATTCGCATCCTTTTCTTTTTAGAGCATTTTAATTTTCCATGTGCAGGTCTTTGATGGGTAAAGCTTTAATCGTCTAATTTATTCATTCCGTCCTTAGTATTTACGTTACATTTATAAAATATTATTCTAACTTACACATGTATTGAGATTGCGTTAGTCACATGCATTGCAAGCTATTATTATGGGTTCATGGTGAGAATAGCCTTTGCAATTACATATTTGTATTAGTATATCCGTACTGTAACCTCAGAGTATGCACATTATACCGCAAATCTTACAAGGAGAGCACCAGGATCAATCACTGTACTTTCCTACTCCTTTCGTTGTGGTTCTAAACATTTTGTTGTAAAAACCATAATTAGCTTACAATAAAATATTTTTATTAGTTGATATTTTATTCGAATTTCGTTAAAGTGCGTGTCTTTCGCAGACTCGATTTATTAGGTAATTAGGTAATAAAATATTTCCCAATTTCAGTTACAAGTTTATACCCTCTCAAACACGTCATCATTTGTTTGCTTAACAATGCGATAAGGCCTTCAAATAAAAAGAAACGACTGCATTAGTTAATTTGCTTATTGTTTGGTTGCGATAGCACGTGCTAGGACGTATACAGTAGTTTTACCCGTCTATATTCCATATCATCCTGAACAAAGACTATCAATCTACATGCGGATTAAAAATCTCTTCTCAGTGTTTAAAATCAGTTCGGTTCATTCGTTCTACTCCTAAATTACTTAAAACTAACTTACTAAACTACTTATTTTTACCTAAACACACTTGCTTAAACAGTTTTTAGTGTTTCATTGTAAAATTAATTTTTTAATCATATTATTATTATTAACTAAAGTTACCTAGTTAAAAAAACTGTTTCAGAAATACAAAGTTAACTTAAAAATCCGATTGGTTCAATTACACACATTTGGTGTATATTCTGATCAAAATTAAACAACGGAAAAATTCATTTGAACAAGTGATCGGTTTCTGCTGTAAAATAAAATGAAAATTGCGTTGGAGCCTTCACAACCAAATCAACTTCTAGATACAACTTTCAAAGGTATCATATTTATTTTTGTAGAGGTAGTAGTAGGCCATGCATTTCTCCACAGTGTAATTTCATAGTTGTAAAATATTATGTACCTTATCAAGATGATCTTTACTATAGGACTGTTTTAAAATAATAATTCTGTGCTGAACATTACTTTATAACTTTTACTGCTAACGTTTAGTATAAAGTTAGCAGTAAAAGTTATGTAAAAAAATTGATTGTTCTATTTTCCTTTTCTTCATCATAGTCTTTAAATATGAACTTTGCATAATAGCCACGACGCATTACTGGCATTACATTACCAATAGACGTATAAAATAATGCGGTTGGGGCACGCTGATACCTTTTCCTGTTCAGCTAAGCATTCTTGCGTGGCGTAGTGAAGTTATAAGTAAGATTGTGTAAACAAATATCTTGGCAATCATTGATGTTTTGCATTTTTTCAATTAATACAATAGAAATAAGATATTTTATAAGGTGTAACTTTTTTACATTGCTGTAATAATAAAATTATTCAAGGATGTTAAAGATGTTACCTTTAACATCCTTTAATGTTAGTTTTATTTTGTACTTACAGACATGGAAGCTTGGGTAACATTTGTTGGCAGCGACAATGAAGCGTTGCAGAGTATGGTTATGGCGAGCTCTCTTCAGAGAGTCAAGACTACGAGGAAAATGGTGATTTTCATCTCCAAAAATTCAGTTCACGAAGACATCAGGTAACTAACCATTTACTATATATCTAACTACAAAGTACAAAATATGTAGAAATACGTAGCAACATGTCAAAAACATTTTCCTGGTGACGTGTCGGTTCATTACTCATTCTCTCATGTCATTTCTTCATGTTACGGTCTTAATTTCTTAGGGCTTCGTTGGAATCAAAATTTGATTTTGTGGTGACGACAGATGAATGCAAAGACCTTGCCGTTGATTTCCATGTTCAATCACAAATACAAATTTGGAAGCTGACTTTATGCAATAAGTGCATTTTTATCGAACCAACGTCTTTGGTGAGTACTTCTTTTCAAACAATTAATTCCTTTAGTTTAATTAAACATTAACTCAACTCCTAATCACCGTTAATGTATTATGGGTCTAAATCTTGACTCAAACAGAAATGCAAAACTTCATACTAGTTTCATATTATAATGATTGCGTGTTTGCACATGTGCACTGAAATCTTGAACAATGAAAAAAGGTTAATAAAATTAATGAACGAAATAATAATAATTTGTATGGACACAATTATACTTTCAGTATGGAAGAGATTACTTAATTCCGATATATTTTAATAATAAGATGGTTGGAAGAATTGCACAATATTGACCAATAAATGCAATGGGGATTCCCTCATTCAAGGTTTACTTCAAGCTGGATTCGTATTGTTTTGTGAGCATTATCTTGGAAGTATCCAATAATATGTGTGTATTTACATGGAACTTATTTATTAGGGAAAACAGAATTTTGTTTTGAGTTTCGCGTGCAATATAAAGACGTTACCTACACGCAAACTTACCTTCACTCTAACAATAAAAGTTATTCTCATAGAAAAACATCATGTTTGAGATTATTGAAACTAAGGATAAATAAAAAACATATATCTACTATCTACTTATCTACGTATAGGCTACCAGGCTTGAACCCTCCCCCAGATTTCGGAATAAAAAGACTATGAGCCCCCCACAGATGACTCGATCCCCCATTACAAAATCCTAGATACGCCCCTGGTTGTATATAGCGTATTCTCAAATGTTTCTCTGATACAAAGGAATACCATTAACTTTACTCCACAGCGTGCTGCCAGCGAATCGGCGCTGCTCTGGTAAGGATTTAGAAGGTTAAGTTACAGTTAGGTCTTTTGGATGAATTTTATTTATTGAATAAGCGCAATATTAAGTAGTAATCTTATAGTTTGTTTTCGACATTTAGGTAGGATATTTGGATATTTATCTACTATGAACCCCGAATATATTTATTTAATATTTACTATAAAAACGCTTCGCGCATAGTGCAAAAATTTATAGCAAAATTTGAGGTCAAATGAACCGACAATAAGCAAAATTACGTAGCAATAAAATTGTTGCAATTATTTGGTGTTTTGAAGATAACTGCAACTTTTGAATTTTACTCGATGTTTGGTAGGGGTACGTGCATCCCTAATTCGGTACGCTCTTGTTTGGGAGCACTTATTTTAAGTAGAGGAAAAATTTTATGCACTAGATTATACAACCTTAAAACCAAAATTATTAAATTTTCATGATAGTTCAAATGTTCAAAATAGTATAGATTGCAACACAGTTGTAAATGTGTAAGTGGTACTGATTCAAAGTTGTCCTTTCTGGTATGAGCTATTGTTTGGTACGGCCATATGATGGGGTCATAGTCATAAGGGAATCCAATATACAATAGGGGATACCTTTTATGGTTCGCTCAATGCAGCTAACGGATAGACAGAGGGATACACAGACAAAGGGAGTTCTTTTAAAGTGGCTTATGCTGCTTAATAACAATACGATGTATTTGATAACATGAAATGTATTTTTTTGCTCATAAGTCAAAATATTTGTGTTTAGAAGGACAATCTTTCAAAATATAGATTGTATTTTGCACAATTTTGTACTGTAATATTTTAATATTTATTATGATTTTCTTCACTATTGTTAACTTTCATTTCAAACCTGTTTTGCAAGCAATGGGAAAATTTCACAGTAAATATAGTGTTATGAAATAAAAAACCCATGTTCGTTTCTATCGCCCATCATAATTTTAAACTCAAATAACAAGATCATTGTAAAAATAGTTAGAGAAAAGTTTGAAGGTTAAAAGATGCACAAATGTTTGAAGGATAAAATGTGCATAAAAGTTTGATAGATAAAAGGCGCATAAAAGGTGCAATTACAATTACTTGTTAGGCGAATTGATTTTGCAGTGTAATATTGTAAAATGAAAAAACAATAAAACACTTTTATGGAGTCCTAAGAAATTCTCACGTGTAGATACTCATTGTTTGCAATAGGTTTTAAGTCATTTTTAGACCTCACTAGGTCTTATGCAGCCGATATGTCTGCCTGTCTGTTGCTTAATGTTAATTTTATTATAATATTACAGGTGATCCGCAATTGCGATGAGTTGTTCAATGAATCGGTTCCAAAATTTGCTGTCAATAAGAACAACAAAATGGACGGAGTTTTCGTTTTCCAACCGTCTATTGGAACTTGGAAGACCATGCTGAAAATAGCTACATCGTTGAAAGGTTGGTGAGATATGAACACATTTTCATTTCATGAATTATTTTTTGAAAGACGTCTCACAGCTAGCTGGCGAGCTCCCCACATAATTTCCCACGAGTTCAGGTTCACTTCTTACGTATTGTTAGGAGTGCTGCACTACTACTATCTAAAACTACTAGTACAGTTAATGACACTGCAGTATAGAGCATACATTAATACTAGTCAGGTTAGGTACAGATACGTTAGAGCTGGCTATATGGATTTTCTTTATGAAGTATAATACTGAAAACCGGCTCTGAGACAAAAACGTGTATAATTATGATATCGAAATTATGAAACGAACCCCATAATTGTATGTTCCAACATGAAGTAACCTTTCACTTTTCTCGCGTTATATCGCACTAGGTAGCACATGGCACGCGGTGAACCTGTGTGGTATGCAATTTTGCATGCGTAATTAATACTGTATTAAAAGTCAACAAAGTGCATGCTCAACGGCACTAAAAACGTGAGACATTGTTTGTATTTTTAGTTCTGTGAGAGTGGAAAACCCTTCACGAGGAAGATACTTTAAAAATATAATACAACACTCTTAATCTTAATCATCTTAATCCAATCTTAGTTTATAAAGTCTACAAAGTTACAAAGTATTATTCCACAAGCCCATGAAATGTTCTGGGAAGTAGAAATGTACGACGCATTTTGAAACTTTTATTGCTATATTTTATATAAATATTATGACTATACATTTAGATTGCACTTTTAACAAATGCTTGGAATCCTGGATTGAATCAACTGGTCAGATTGCAGGCAACCTGCCTTCCTTATACAATACGATTGTGGAGAAGCAGGACAACTTTACTTAGTAATATTTTTACCTTAATGATAGTATAGTAATAATTGTAGTATAGCGTTAAATAAATTGAGTAATCTAATTTAGTGATAATGAATAACGATATATTTCAGCTTTAAGGAAGAGTTGAAAATTATTAAGTTGGCCATGCCGAACCCATATATGCCACTAACTGCAAACAACGATGAACCCTTAACCGGAAATGAAAATTTTGGTTCCGGAGTTATGGTAATGAAATATAATACGTAATAACATTTATGAATTGATGTAAGTGTTCGTGCCACATGAACTTTAAAAATGATGTGTATTATTTAACAACATGTATAGTAACTGATTTGCATGGAAGTTTCTCAAGCAATTATATTTACTATTCTCAACTAATTAAAGTGTGCAAATAATACATTCCTTTGCGTCAGAAAATACTGCTGGAAATATACAATCTTGAATTAATTCTACTCAAAAGTACTCACAAAATACACCGCTGTGAAGTATAATGTCAAGAGTTTTCTTCCTTACACCATTTATCTCTTTAATTATTATGCGTCTGCATTGTAGGTTCACATTCAACACTTCTTTTGATGCAAATACCCTATAAGCATATCACATAGATTGCACAAGTTAGACAAATGAGTAACTGTGCCGATTGAAATAAATTAAAACAGTCTGTGAACTGTTTTAATTCTTAAGGTTTCCCGAAAATTTATGACGCAGTAACACATAAGAATTATGGAAATATAAGTACGTCAATTAATTTTTCCGTGAAAAGCAATGCTCAAGTTAAACGCTATCGATGTGAATTAAAATGTAATTCATTCCACGTGAAGGATTTTTTGTACGCATGAATACATTGTGCGCACAACAACGTAACTAATCACCTTTAACATAGGTAGCCGTTTACTACACACTTTTAACATATGTAGTCCATGACATCAACTATAAACCAAGCCAACTAACAACAATTGAAACATTAATTTGTGAAGGTTACGCTAAAAAGGGAATAATATTACATGTCATAAGTAATTAATTAATCACAAATTAATGTTTCCATTGCTGCTGGCTTGGCTTTTAGTTGATTTCATGGGCCACCTATGTTGCATGTTAAAAGTGTATGGGAAACCGCTACCTATAGCTATGTTAAAAGGATGTGGGATTAGTTACGTTGTGAGGTAGAAAAATATAAAACTTCCTCCATCACATGTACAGCATGTGTCATTTTCCATTAATAAGCTAAATGATGATTTTTAAATCGCCTATAATGTATTTCTAGCTGTAAATAAGCTTTTATGGAAAGTGGATATTGCTTTTAATCTAAAAATGGTAGCCGATAAAAGTGCGATAAAGATGATATGTGGGTCAGAATTTAATGATGCTTAATTTTATTTTTTGTAATAGATTTACCTGAATGTTTGGAGGGAGCTATTTTATGCAAACGTCGTTCCACTTCTACCTAAAAATAGCGTAAGATTAATTATTCCTTTATTCGTAAATTAATTAATATTTGAGCATTGATTGAAACAGTAATGAATGGCGTATGGAAAATTGTAAAACCTTCATCAGGATTGTTGTTTTGAGGCCGTAAAGGACTTTATTGTCTCACAGATAAAATATTTACCAATTGGGGCCATGAGATAATTTTCATTGTTGATTCGGCTTCAATGTGTCAAAAATTATGTTAAATGATTATGTTTTAAAATTATTAATGTCAATGCTCTAATGCCCCAATAGTAGAACCCCAAATCCAAAAACATGCTTTATACTATACATACATTCCATGTTAAACTCATTTTTATCATTTGAATTAATTGGATACAATTTTTGTAATTTGCAGTACTTCTACAGCTTCATCAAGAATCAACGTCAATTCACGGACATACCTCAATTAGCACAAAATGGGATACCAAAATACAAATTAACGCCAAAAATTGTAGACAAGTCAATTGCCATTATAGGAGTAAGTTGTCGGTTCCCAGGAGCGAACAACCCTGATGAGTTTTGGAAACTAATTGTCAATGGAGAAGATGCCATAAGTCAAGTACCCGATGACCGGTGGCTTCCCAAAGACCCTGAATTCAGTAAAACTCAGGCAGGTTTCTTGAAATGTCCGGTGGACCAATTTGACGGCAAGTTTTTTGGTATAAGTCCAAGGGAAGCTCAATACATGGACCCTCAACAAAGAATGCTGGTTGAAATTTCGTGGGAAGCTTTAGAAAATGCGGGAATCAATCCGGCAGGATTGAGTGGATCAGAAACCGGGGTATTTATGGGAGTTTGGCGACATGACTACGAAAAATTATTGATGAGGGCAACCAACTTCAGCGATGAATTTCAACGAACATATTTGGGTAATTCCCATGCCGCTACTTCGGCAAGAATTTCCTTTAATTTGGGTCTCAACGGACCAAACGTCGCAACCGAATCGGGATGCTCATCTTCCATGGTCAGTGTGCACCTTGCATGCGAGAGTCTAAACAGGGGAGATTCAAATTTGGCACTGGCTGGAGGAGTCAATTTATTAGTTCGTCCTTTTACCCGGGACACGATGTTTGCCTCCCACGTCTTGGCTTCTGACGGTCGCTGCAAAACATTCGATGAAAAGGCCGATGGATTTGGAAGAGCGGAGGGTTGCGGAGTAATCGTCTTAAAAAGATTATCGGATGCTATTCGGGACAACGACAAAATTATGGCCATCATTAGAGGCTCCGCCATTTCTCAGGAAGGCACCACTCCCAGTTTCGGGACTCCAAGCAAAGAATGTCAACAGTTGTCCATACAAAGGGCTTTGCAATTCTCTGACGTCAATCCACTAGATGTGAGTTATGTTGAGGCACATGGCACCGGAACCAAAAAGGGAGATCCGACAGAAATCATGGCGATAGCAGCAAGCTATGGTGAAAATAGAAAGGAACCTTTACTGATTGGGTCTGTGAAGACAAATATTGGCCACGCAGAGTCAGCAGCCGGAGTTGCTGGATTAATAAAAGTCGTTTTGTCAATGAACAAGAAAATAATTCCACCTCATAGAAATTTGGAAGTTTTAAATCCTTTAATTGATTTGGATTCGATTCCAGCAGTCATTCCGTTAACTCCTGTAGAGTGGAAAACACCTCAAGACAAACCGAGGTTGGCTGGAGTCAGCTCCTTTGGAATCAGTGGAACAAATGTACATATTCTTCTTCAGGAGGCAATTCCTGCTGAAAAGTCTTTGACTGAATCTCACTATCAACGACCGCAACACATTTTGTGTATATCTGCAAAAACCGAAACTGCCTTGGATGAATTGTCCAAAAAATATGAAGAGTTTCTTAATGAAAATAAAAATGAAATCGCAGATATTTGTTACACAGCCAATGTTGGGCGATCACATTTAAACTACCGTACTGCGATTATAGGCTCATCTACAGCAGAAATACGCAAGAAAATTGCAACAAAAACAATTAAGAAATTAAAAACATCTGATGAAAAACAAAAAATCGCTTTCCTATTTCCTGGACAAGGATCACAATACGAAAACATGGGAAAAGAATTGTACGAGTCTCACCCGGTATTTAAAGACTCAATGGATTACTGTGCAGAAATATTAAAGCAGTATTTAGGAATTTCTCTCTTGGACGTGTTGTGGGGTACAACAGATACTGAAAATAATGACCAACAACTTCCAGGAGGGAAAACTTTGAATGACTCACTCTACAGCCAAACCGCAATTTTCTGCGTAGAATACAGCATCTTACAGCTGTGGAAAAGCTTCGGTGTAACCCCTGATGTCGTAATCGGGCACAGTCTGGGTGAATTTGCTGCTGCCGTTGCAGCTGAAATTTTATCAATAGAAGAAGTATTAAAATTAGTATACGTAAGAACCCAGCTAATTGACAATCTTCCACACGGAGCGATGATGGCCGTTAAGGCAAGTATCGATCAAGTAAAAATCTTCTTGGAGGATTTCGCCAAAGATCCAGAAAATGGGTGGATTGACATCGCTTGCATTAATTCTGCGGACCAAACCGTTCTCTCAGGAAAACGAGATACAATGGAAAAGCTTAAAAGTATTTTGAAAAGCAAAGGGATCAAGACATTCATCTTGGCTGCAACTCACGCGTATCATTCTCGCGATATGGAAAGTATATTACCTGAGTATTATTCATTGGCTAAGACTCTAAAACACAAAAAGGCGACTTGCCAATACATTTCCGGTATGCATGGAACTGTTATGGATCCCACTGCTGTTGACGCACAGTACTGGATAGACCATTGTCGGTACAGTGTGGATTTTGTAACTGCGATACATTCGTCTCTCAAGGAAAACTGCACCACCTTTATAGAAATTGGCCCCCACCCAGTTTTACTGGCTTTGGGGATGGACAACATTCCTCCGAGCGACATTGGTAAACCACTCTTATGGCTTCCGTCGATAAAGAAAAAAGAAAATAATTGGACCACATTACTTTCCTCTCTGGCATCAATGTACATGAACGGAGGAGACATCAACTGGACTTCCTTTGACTCTCCTTATACAAGAAACAAAATGTCACTACCTACTTACCCTTTTCAAAGACAGAAATATTGGTTTGAAGAGAAGTCCAACAATGATATGTCCGTAACCTTTAACACGGCTCTTCTACATCCGCTTATTGGAAGAAAAATTCCCCTTGTTACATCGGACCATGTTTATCAACACAGCTTGGATTTGGAAAATCTGGGTTACTTGGCGGATCATCAAGTCGCTCATAAAATTCTTGTACCTTGTACAGGAATGTTGGAAATGGTAACTGCAGCTGGACATGTAGCATTGTTGGGTGTAGACGATGGATTCCCAGAATCATTGACTCCACTCCTGGTGGAAGACTTCAAAGTGGAATCTCCGCTGGAATTAGAAAATGAGAAACCTTGTCAAATTCAAACTTTGGTGAGAACTTTCCAAGAGCCTGGTTTTAGCGGATTTCAAATTTCTGTCAACAAACAGACAATTGATGAGAGTGGAAATAGAAGCTGGAAAAGACACGCGGTGTGCAAATTTGCCCCATTCGCATCTGCCCAATTATTACGGAAAATGGATTTAGATTTAATCAAATCCTACTGTGAAGTCTTTGAAGGAGATTCAATGTATGAAAAATTCCCCTTAGTTGGACTGACCTTTGGAAAACTGTTCATGAGCATCCAATGCATTTGGAGAAATGCAAATCATATTTTAGCTCTCGTACCCGTTGCTGAAGCTTTGGGGAACATGCTGGATTATTTAATTCATCCAATTTTGACAGATGCGATGATTCAGCTCTTTGCTTTCGGTGCAAACGAGATTACAGATTTATTACTACCTGTCGGAATTAAAAAATTCATTTGGTTTGCTCGGTGCACTACTAAAGCTGTCTACGTTTATGCTAAACTAAACAAAAACTCCGAAATCGGTACGAGCGAAATCTACCTTTACGACGATTGTGGAAACCTTCTTGCACTAATGGAAGGAGTTTCAGTTGCTAAAACATCCGTAGAGTCTTTTCTTCGGGCCCTAAATGCTGAAAAAACAAAACTGCCCGGATTATACCAAGAAATATGGCGGGGACAATCAGGACCCCATACTGCAAGATTTGATATGCAATGCGTCAAAGGATTACACAATATCTCTGAGAAATTACAAAGCCATATGCTACGTACTAAAGATCTAGCTGAGGCTTGCACGAATTGCGATAAAAACATGGACAGGATATGCTACTTGTATATCTTGAAAGCTTTTCTACAACTGGAATGGAATCCAAAAGCTGGAGACGTAATTGTTTCTTTGGACCTGGTGATGAAACTGAAGATTTCATTAACTCATCACGGAGTTATACAACGATTTTTAGAAATCTTGTCTGAAGAAAACATACTCGAACTGAAAGAAAGAAAATCTATCGAAGAAGGTTCAACTTGGGAAGTGGTTAACTCACCGCCAAATGTGGATGAAATAAACTCTGAACTACATTATTTGGAAAATGAAGTCCTTTCTTCGAAACTTGAGTATAATGAAGATGTCAATCTGCAAAAGCAGCTAGGACAAAATTTGGCACAAATTTTGGTAGGAAAGCAGACTCCTTTGGCTCTTTTGTTTCCAGACAACAAAAACTTGCCGTCAGCTGAAAAATTGTATCGGGACTCTCCGCCGATGAACAGAGGCTACAAAACCATTGTAGCGTATTTACAAACCCTACTGAGCATACTTCAGAAACTCCCAAATAACTCGTCCGCGATAGTTCGCATTTTAGAAATCGGTGCTGGAACCGGCGGAACCTCTTCATATGTTTTTGAAGCTCTTGAAAAATTACACATCCACTATCACTACACTTACACTGATATTTCTCCGGTATTAATTTCTCAATCAAAAGAGAAGTTTGCACACTTGGCCAAAAACATAGACTTTAAGGTTCTGAATATAGAAAAAGATCCGTTGATTCAAGGATTCATTCCTCAAACATTTGATATAATCATTGCTTCCAATGTTCTTCACGCCACAGAAAACTTGGATGAGACGGTGAAACATTCCCGACGACTTTTGACACCTTGCGGTCATTTCATATTGTACGAAACGCTGAAACCATTGAGAACACATGACGTCATTTTCGGAGTATTGGAAGGCTACTGGCGTTTTAAGGATTACGCTCTACGCCCTCATCACGTTTTAATCGGAGAAAACCAATGGAGGAATCTACTGCTGCAGAATTCATTCACGGAAACAGTAGTTTATGAATCCTCAACTACACGATGCGGTGTAATCGTCGGAAAAGCTTCCAAAGAAATTGTGAAGAAAGAAGAGGTAGAAAATATTAACTCGCCACAGAAAAATATTTGGGTCATCGTTTCCAAACCAGACGTTCTTTCTGAATCACTGAGACAACAGATGGAATCCGTGGGGCGCAAGATTCTCCCGGTTGGAAAGGAAAATTCTAAGGCTGTTCTGCAGAAATTATTGATCGAGGCGGGACAAAAAATCGAAGGTGTCATGTTCATAGCAAACCTCTACGAAAAGAAATATGATTCAAATCCAGTCATTGAAACGATACTGAACATCTCTCAGTATTTATTATCCTCAGACTTGAAAACTCTTCCCAAAATTGTGGTCGTAACAAGTGGAGCTGTATATATTGACGATCAAAGTCCAAAAAGTCCATTCACTGCAGTTCTCTGGGGTTTCATGAAAACTCTAAAAAATGAAAATCCTAATATCAATGCATTGTGCATTGATATAGATCCAAGCCGTTCGTCTGAAGAAACCGCCGCTAAAGAGATCTGCTCCGAAATTTGGCTGAATGACGGGTCTGACTACCAAATTGCTTTAAGACACAGCAAGCGCTTTTTACTCCGCTTGACCAAACTCGATCCTTTCCCTGCTGAACTTCGTCTTCCCAATAGCGAAAGATTTTCTATCTGTCTGCCGAAAACTCGTGCAATTTCAGATTTGCAGTTCATGGGCTCCTCTGCAAAACCCCTTGGAGAAGAAGAAGTAGAAATCGCTGTGCAAGCAACCAGTTTGAATTTCCGGGATGTAATGGTAATCCTAAGACCGGAGGGTTACTACACAAAAGCTGACACCATCGGCACGGATTATTCGGGAATTATTTCAGCTATGGGATCCAAAGTCTCCAATTTCAAAGTAGGAGACCCAGTTTTCGGAATGACATTTGCAGGTGCAATTTCCAGTCATACTTATGCTCCTTATAAGTCAGTAGGTATGAAGCCTAACAACGTTACATTCAATGAAGCTGCTGCCATTCCTACCGTCTTTCTCACTGCATACTACTGTTTGGAGTATGTGGCCCAGTTAAAACACGGAGAAACAATTTTAATCCACGTCGCATCCGGCGGAGTTGGTCTTTGCGCTATTCAGATTGCCAGGAATATAGGAGCTCACGTAATTGTTACCGCAGGAAGCAAAAGAAAAAGGGGCTACTTGCGATCATTGGGAATCGAGCATGTTTATCATTCCCGAAATACTGAATACGGAAAACAAATTCGAGTAGAAACTGGTGGTGGTGTCGATGTCGTTCTCAATTCATTAACCGGTCCGAATTTCAAAGAAACTTCTTTCGAGTTATGCAACCGAAACGCTAGATTTGTAGAAATGGGAAAAGTTGCCATTTGGAAGCCACACGAAGCTGCTGCTTTCAGAAAGGATGTTAAGTACACAATCATTGACTTAGAACAAGTAGATGATGCAATCATAGAATCAATGACATTGAAAATGTCTCAGATGATTTCGAAAGGAGAGTTAAAACCACTACCGTACACTCGATTCGGTTTCGCTCAATGTCGAGAGGCACTGACATATTTGCAAAAGGCGAAGCACATTGGGAAAATCGTACTGTCCACACCGAAAATTCAATCTGTAAATGGACAAATTGAATTTAGAGATTTTACCTTCACTGATGAAAGCACATATCTGATCACCGGGGGCTTAGGAGGGATTGGATTGGAAGTGACGAAAATGATGTTTGAGAAAGGAGCGAAAAATATTGTACTTGTTAATAGAAACGCGCCCAGCGATTATGCAGCTAGTGTGTTACAATCTCTACGTGACCAAGGTGTCAATATTATCACGATACAATGTGATATCGGAAATTTTGTCCAATGCAAGAAATTATTGGAGGATTTAAATGGTCCCAAATGTAACTTGCCACCGTTAAGAGGAATTATGCATGCAGCAGGAACTCTTTCCGATGCCATCATCCCAAATCAAACACTGGATAAATTCAATACCGTTTTCCATCCAAAAATTATGGGAGCGTGGCATCTTCATTGTCTCACACAAGATTACAATTTAGAACATTTCGTGATGTTTTCTTCCGTAGCAGCAATTTTATGTCCGATGGGTGAGTTGTAATTTTTATACAATGACAATGAATAAATTAATGCACCGAATATTTTAATTCGTTCTTCTATTTCCATGATCTAATCTATGATTTAGGAATTTATAGTACATTAATATAAAAATTATTTGATTCCTCTGATTATAATGAAATATAGGTCAAAGCAACCACGCATCAGCCAATTCATTTTTGGATTCTTTGGCTCACTGTCGCAATGCTAGTGGACTGGTGGGCTTGAGTGTGAATTGGGGAGCTTGGTCTGATGTGGGAGCTGCAGCGAAGTCTGCTGTAGGAACTGACGGAGCATTTGGGGTCAAGCCTTTCTCTCGTAAGTTATTGCAGCATTTTATTTAAATATAAGTTTTTTGAAGAATTCATTACAAATACATGATACTTCAATTTCTGTTGCGATACGGAAGTATAAAAACTAAAACAATTTCATGAACTTCTTTTTTCATTTTCAGCTTCACAAGGTATTGCAGCGTTGAAGGCTTTGTTGGCCACTCAATATGTTAGAGCTGCAGTGGTGGAGCTGGACGCTCGGGGTTTCAAAGCTGTTTACCCACACAGCGCTAATTACATGGAGGAAATCTCTCAAGGTGGTGATGACGCTTCGGCCAGCAGCTCC
Organism: Pogonognathellus flavescens; assembly: GCA_019776165.1. Classification (NCBI taxonomy): domain Eukaryota; kingdom Metazoa; phylum Arthropoda; class Collembola; order Entomobryomorpha; family Tomoceridae; genus Pogonognathellus; species Pogonognathellus flavescens. The sequence goes on from JABASD010002944.1 coordinate 18,716, forward strand.
GAAAATATTGTTACCATAGACTCAGAAACGTTCTGGAAAAAAATCAAGTCATTGGGGGCTGATGAGAAGAAAGCTTTCATCAAGGAACAAATTGAAACACTTGTGAGACAAGTGTTGAAACTAAGCAGCTCTGAAAGTATCGAAGAAAATCAAAATTTCACAGATATGGGTAAGAGGGGAAAGTATAAATTGTAAAAGAAATGAGTAATTAATGAGGCGGCATAAAAATAGTATAATTTATAATGTTGTTGAAATTATGCTGCATATTTAATATTTAAACGTTAATTTCAGGTATGGACTCTCTAATGACTGTTGAAATGAAAAATAAACTGCAGCTGATGTTAGGCAAAGATTTGATGCTAAATTCAACGGCTCTTTCTGATAATCCAACTCTTTTCCTACTTACTAAGTTTCTTTCAGAATTGACGTGAATAAAATGGGGGTGCTGTGATGCACGGACGAAAATAACAATGAGAGATAAACAGCAGCAAATTTATGAAGTTGCAATATATTGTATATACAATTGATAGTCGGGAATATTTTAATGATCCTTTGGGGTGATGTGTCAATAGCACGCACATGCCGTGTGTGTGTGACAATTTTTGCATGTAGTAGCAATCTGAATTTATATAGTTTATAAGCTGTAAAAGAGTTTATGTTTTAAACGGATTCGTCTAACTGTTTTACGATGTTTTTAGATTTAGTCTCTGTAATATCAACTGTGTGATAATAAATAAATGGTTCCTACCTTAAAGTCTTGCGAAGGAGAAACACACTCCTTATTGGTACATTCATATCACTTGTTTGTTCTATTCATGCTGTCTCATTTACTTTGAACATCCTTATTATTCAACTTCGCAATAAAAAAATATAAAACTAATAAATCTTTTCACCATTTGAAAAATACGTTAAAATCATTGTTATCGAAATTTAAAAAAACTGGTTATAGTAATAATGAAACAGTGGATATGCCACGACTGCCACTAGCCATGCATTGTGCAACAAAAGTTTCTTTTGACTAAATTCACTAAATTGATCAATTATTTTGCATTATGCAAGTAATTTTTAAGAACAAATTATGTTAAAGCATTCACTTTTTATTCAGTATAGATAATTAGCATAACAGTAGTTATTTAGGGTGTCTCACATTAATAGTCTCCTAAATCAGTTAAAATAATCCAGATTTAGAGTCTTAGTTACTCTTTTGCATGGCAAACTTATTTAACATCTCATATTCTACAATACGTGTACGACACAAACCTATGTGTCTGATGCCCTTTTATAGAGGCCAAGAGTTTTACAATATTATAGTATTTCAACTTTAAAGCACGATAAGAATCAGTGCGAACATAAAAAATATTTATAGGAAGTATATGAAAAAATACTATTCTTTAATTTTTTTCTCTTGTGTCTGGGAAGCTTTGCTTACTTAAGTAAAAGAATAACTTATCCTTTTCATGTTAATCGTGTTGTTAATATTAGCTTGAATCATACGTTAAGCTATCGTACCTACGTATAAATTATCCGTATATATATCTACATGTAGGTATATATTTTATAAAATTAACCTTTATGGGAAATTGTATAATAAAGATTAAATTTTTCTCAGGAAAAGTAAAGTTAATTGGACTAGTATCTACTTAATAAGTTTGCTAATCGTGGACATTTACAGACTTAGTGATTAAGAACGTGAGGTACCCCGTACATATTAGAACAAAGTTAATTTTCCACACTTTTTAGGAATTCAGTTCTTAATGGATAATAATATTTCCAAAACAAGACGAAATTACTTTTGAGAAAAGGTTGAGAAAATATTATATTGTTAAGTGTTGATTCAAAAATGCATGGGATAAGCTACCCTCTCTTTAACTTCAAAGGAAAATAGTGAAAATACTTTAATAATAATAATGATAATAATTGTAAAGAGAGGGTTGCTCTTTATCCAATGCATTTTTGGTTCAACACTTACTTAAACGGAGTCTCAACACTGGCACACACCAATGACAGAAATTCTGATTTTGGAATTGATAATCTTCTGACGCCGTCGCAAAGCATTGCCTAAAATACAAACAGAAACACAAAAAATGATATCGAATCCTGTTCAAAATTTTGAAGTTGTTTCATCTACAACTTACCACTTCAGCTGCCATTTCCCGCCGGAGAACAAGTGGTTGTGGTTTAATTTCATTTGTTTCCATTTCATTAGATTCTGTTTTCATATCATCTGACTGATTACGAAGATGCTGATTCACAAAGTACAAAACACACATTGATTTTTCCAAAGTTGTAATGATTCTTTGAGTAACATTGATGGACGGATGTGAGCGTCTGTCTCCTTTCGTTAAAGCTTTCACACACAGCTGGCCCACAGAGTACATTGTGGCATGCAACTGCTCCAAATCTACGTAATGCAAACTTTTCAACCGCAGTCGACAGAAAATGTGCACTCCCAGAGCCATCACGTCCCACAGCCTTCATAGCAATAAAATAAATTTTGTTAGCTGAATTGCACTATCCATACTTCTAATGGCACGTAGTGCCAAAGTGTCATTTGGAATTTAAGAAGTGAGAAACTTACTTTGTTTGAACTTCTAAAAGTTGTGGTGTCAACTTGAAATCGAAATTCGGCTGAGACATTGTTTTGCTAATAAGCAGCATAAGATGATTGGGCTGAAAAAGGAGGCCAACAGTCGTACGCAGAGTAACGAACACACCCTCCTATAAACCAAAATATTATATGAAACATACAACAATACAATAGTTGATTTTTAATTCAAAAGGTAACATAACAACTTACAATGATTTGATTCACGTCACACTTTTGAATTTTCTTCCAAGTCTCTATGTAAGGTATCATCGTGGATATAAAATTAAGAATGAATACATCAAACATTAAGAGGTCTTTAAGATCTTTGAAATTCTGTTCTGGGTTGGTCAATGGAGAGCGATTCATCAATTCGGACAATCCCCACAACTTTGAGGTTAAGTACAGACCATTAATACCCCAAAAGTTGAGACAATCTTCTATATAGTAAAACTTCTGTGTGGACAGCAAGCACGTATTCAGGTGAATACATAGAGAATAAATTTTGTGCCAAGTCTTTACTCTATCCGACTGTGTTGCTTCATCGCCTGCAAACTTAGACATTGGTAACCACAGAGCTTTAACTAAGCCGCAATATTGAACCATAAGACATGTCTCAGGTCTCATCGTCATTCGTATCAACGCATTCAGACATTCTGCCACCACTTGAACTCCAACTTCTTTCTGCAAATGTAAAAAAGTCGCCCATAATTTATATAATGTAAAACTTTTAGTGTTAACGTCACCATAAGCTTTTATTCGCAGAGATGATTAGACTTTAACTTGTCAAACTTACAGTAATGCCCATGTATGCAGTATGAGCTATGGAAGATGCCAAGTGATGACGTTGGTAAACTCGGTCCACATTAACACAACGATCACAACTAATTAAAGTTGATACAGTGGAAGCAGCAACAGACAATAAGGGAAATATTTTTTCTGCGTCACTTGACTGGAAGACTTTATCAGAGTTAAAGAATATCCCTGAAATTACTTTGACTAAGTTATCCACTGTGCAAATATCAATTTCGCCCTTGTTATGCTTCACACAGGAATTAACGACGGATAGCAAAGATATCTGCACAGTAACGAGATTGCAGTGAAATGAGGAAGCCATTTTCGTAGCCAAGTTTTCAAGAAACTTTTGATCCTTTGTTGGACACACTTGGAACATTAATTCGGATAAAAACACCAATCTCTTCTCCGATGCGTTATTTTCATCGTTCAACTTCCAAAATTTGTCGTACACTTCTCTCATCAACATGGCTTTAGTTTCTGTTGGCATTAGAGAGGCCACTTCCGGTTTCGAGAATATGATAACTAACAAATGTTTAAATGCTGCAAAACACTTCAATGTGTCGTCATTCTCTTCCTTCTCAAGCAAAATCTAAACACAACGCATAATTAAAATGTTACACTTATAAAAAGTTCACAATAATTTTAAAGGTGCTTGAGGTAGAAATGGATCTATGGTACGAATGCATGACAATGACTTTTGATATACTCACAAGCAAACCACCAGAAGTGTCATAAGCCGATTCGAATGAAACTTTACATGGCGAATGCTTTGGCCGATTGTACATCACACACAAAAAATTAGCT
>JABASD010002945.1:0-22888 GCA_019776165.1 Pogonognathellus flavescens
CCCCCTACCTGCGCGACGTCTTTTATGGACGACCCCTAAATCCATTTCTTCTCACGATCTCGCATTCTCGCCTCACAACTCGCAATTGCAAAAGACCCCAGTAGTTTTAGACTATTGACAATTTACGCATCAAAATTCAAATTAGAACACACTTAATTTGTAATCTTGTTTATAGTTTAGTCAATTAATTGCCAGTTTTCACAGTTGTCGATTATTATCGTTTCTGTCAGTCTTTAGTACTTTAAGTGTCTTTACAGTTTACTGCATCCTTTTGTTGGTGTAATTTCGAAGAAAAGCATTGAAGCTTGAAGAAGGAAAATCTCGAAAATGGAAGCGTTTATGCCGTCTGTGGAGGAAGATGGATTTACATTTAACGAGTCTACAACTCCTTCAAGTTCGAGTAAAAATTCACAAGCAAAACAACCGCAGGTTGGAGATACTGAACAATCTTTTTTAATTAAATTTTTAGTAGCTAGTGAGTCAGGTTAATATCATTATTGATTATATTGACCACCAATAATTTAAGTTGATTTAAAGATGGTTATAATATAGTTCATTAAATGAATTTAAATGCAATTTATTTCTGTTTTAAATATTTGGCAGTCCCAACGGAAATTTGTGCAAAAGTTCGAGTATCAACCTAAAAAATTAAGGAGAAGGGGATCGTTTTTAGAAAAGCTGAGTCAAACACCGAACTCTCGAGCATGGCAGTCTCAACCTAGTATGTCGAATCAGCAGAAATCACTGCATAATTCGCCAATTTCCCAACCGTTGATTCAAGATTCGCAAGAATCAGTGTCATCTTCACAGGAATTGGAGTCGCCACTGCAACAGAAAATGATAAGTCAGGCGTCAATGAAAACACCAAAACGAAGCCCGATGTACAAGTCTCTCACTGAGCATCTCATGCACGTTAAGAGAACTCCTCCGGGTCCTCCGCAATCTGAACTTGTACAAGGAGCAATGTATATTGAAGGCTTGCGAGGTCTGCGTTGTAATTTTGGCTCATTTTCACAATGTCCTGGTCAGTTGCATCAAAAAGCTCAACTAAACAAGACTTTAAACCAGGAAGTCAGTCCCCACTCTAGATTAAGTCAGAGTGTTCCAAATGGTCAATCTACTTTAAACAATGTTCGAAAAGTACACTTGCAAGGAAACTGTTCATTGTTCTCTCCGTCACAGCAGCTACAAGAGTTGGAAATCGCACATCAAATTGCAACGAATCCGAATATTCAACAATATTGGGGTCAGATGGAGGAGAAACAAAGAACTGCGTTGATTAATCGATTGGCTCAAAAAAATCGCGAGAAGCGAAGAAGGATGAGAGAAATGCAGTTGAAACAGAAACAAACAAATCGGAGGTTATTTTTGTCAGAAAAAGAACAGCAACAAATGGCAGCAATTGTTCCTCTTCAACAAGTGTCAGTTACTACAAGTATGGTTCCATACCGCCCTGTCATTGGGGAAAAATCGTCTCAGTCGTCGAATAATAGTCAACGTAGGGCTATAGTTGTGCAAATAAAACAAAAAGATTCATTTCCAGAACAGGAAATATTAAATGCGTCTCAAGAATCTGAACACAACACTCCTGTTGAAAAACAAATCGTTGTTGTAGCTGAAAGTCCAAGTCCAACTCTGTCTGCACTACTTCAAGAAGAGATGACCGATTCTTCTGATGGTGCAGAAATTCAGCCGAAGGAACACGAACTGATTGTTATATCTAGTAGTGACTCTGAGGGTGAAGATAATGAGCCGCAGCGTGAGTATTACGGATATGACCCGAGTATTAAATGTAAGCTGTGGAATGATTTTAATCTTAAAAATATTTTTTAACTTTACTTTTATGTATGCATCATTATTCATTTTCATTTGGTTTTTTAGTGCCTGCAAACCGATTTCTGCTGGGATGTGTTTTTTGGGCAGCGGAAACGTTAAACTTCGTTCATTGGCAAAAAGCTGTTTTTAAATACGGCGGAGAAGTCGAAGCAGAGTATGGATTACGTGTGACTCATGTTTTGTGTGAAACTCAAGGATTTCCAGAGTTCAAGAAATGCATTGAGCAAGGTCAACGAGTTGTGACCCTGCATTGGTTGAGCGATATTTGTCTTCAAAAATCGATGACGCCTCCGTTTTATGCAATTCATTTACCCATTCCTTTCTCTAGGTAATTTCCCGGTTTTCTCAGTTTTGCGAACGTAGTCTAAAAGTACTATGTACTAAGGTTTAATATTGGTTGGTAATATTTTTACTGTTTCTTTTTATTACAGAGAAGATCAACCGCTACAGAAACAAATATACTGTTTGACTGGATTTGTTGATGAAGATCGATTTCGGGCCAAAATGATGTGTGAGCTGGCAGGAGCCATCATCGCTCCCTTTCTTACTCCGTCTGTGGACGCGGTGGTAGTTAAGAGGTAATTGAAAAATTAGGTGTAAATGTACAACTATAATTTTTAGATAATAATATTTTGTTTTGTTTTGTGAAAACCAGGGATAATACTGCATACTACAGAAAAGCCCTTGAGTACAAAACACCGGTTGTTAATGGCCAGTTCCTAAATGAAGTATTGTTCGGGGACGGTTCATGTTTGACAAACATACACAGCTCAAAGTATCAAAATTTTGATCTTGATGACGCTTTGCGCATGAATTTAAATCTTGTTCCTCAACTTATGGGTAAGACGTCAAAAACACTGTTTTTATCATTTGTATTCGAATTTGAGCAATGAATGATATTGTTATATTTGAAACAGCTGCATGGCAATCCCCGTTGAGAGTAAACATTGACGAATCGTGTGGAGAGTCGTGGAAGAGGAAAACTTGTGATGAAGCTAGTAGCGACGTTTCTGCGGAAGAAGCTCACAAAAGAATTAAAACCAACTAAAGTTCAAAGTCTGGCTACATCATTTCATTGGTTTCATAATGTAAGAAATGCTTTATAATTATAAATTTCAAAGTTTAGTCCAGTAGTTAGTGTTAGTTACTTTATGATAGCATGAAATTATGTAATGTAAACTATCCAATACAATTGCTTTAAATTCGTTGTTACTGTGAACGTTTCTAACATAATAAATCGAAAATTCAGAGTTTAATATTTTGATGTACCAGTGCATTATTAAAAATTATCTCAAGTTCTTTCTTTTTCTGCCTTCATTAACCTATAACGTCAAAAGTCTTATTGCAAACAGCATTAAAGACGGATGCAGAAATAATTGAACACATCAACTAATTCAATTATAATTCAATAATACTTTGTATATTATATTCATTTAATGGTGACCGATGTAGTTGCTGCCTTGCAAAATTATAATTTCAAAGGTAAACATGAAACCTGTAAAGAATAATAATAGGTTTTGGTTAGTGGATAGACTGAAAGACTTGAAAGAAATCACTAATACTAATGTAAATATAATAACATGACCAATTGCATTGTAATAGAAAATCAATCATACTATTATACTATAATAATACATCATGAGCGTATCTAAGTTTGGCTTCACCGGATTCTAAACCCCTCCCAAATTCCGGGAAAACGGTTTTATATATTTAACAAAAATATGCTCATTTTTTTCCTGAGCTCCCATTCCAGAATCCTAGATACGCCTTTGTAATAAACACTTACACATAGTTGATTGTTAATTATTAGATTATTACAAACATAATAATTTGAAGTAGGTATCATTTAATTTTGTTACCTATGAGAGACAACAAATATTTTCTTGTAATATGAAATAAACCCATTCCATGAATTTGCACAGGTTGTAGCAGTAACGTTCGTTCCAATCTTTCCACCTGCAAAAATAATTTTTTAGCATTTAATTGATTTATATGACTAAAATTATTAACTCGTAAGTATTTTATACAGTAAATATACTAACTTCTGAATTGTAGTCCTGGTGCGGACATTCTTGCAAAGTGTTCACAATTTTTTGAGCGTAACAATGAACATTAGAAGCAAAATATGTGACCAATAAAATTCGAGTGGCGAATTGCGAAAACGAAATGGAAAGGTACAGTGTTAAAATTGAGGTGTTTGTCCCATGAGAAAACACCCACTCGTGGAGCTACAAAACAAATAATAGGTATATTTAGTAAATGAAAGTTCACCAAAGATGTAAATATCTACAAGGGCGTATCTATATTAGGGCAAGGCCCCCGATAAAGATTCCAAAAAGGGTTATTTGCGAGCGAAAGCTTCAAATAATCCTTTTTGGGCATTGGTGCCCCAGATCGTTGGTACCCTCCCCTAGATTCGCCCTTGAATAATTATTAAAACGGTTTTGATTAAAGAAGCAATAAAAGTTTAACCTGCAAACATATGCAATAGACGCTATTACAGTAAGTTAAAAATACCAACGGAGACAAGAAATCATTCATTGCATCCACCAATTTGCAAAGAGTGACAAAATCAGAACGCACTTCGTTCCAGGGTATTTTTGAAACTAAATCAATTTTTATGAAACAATATAATGTAAATAGTAAAAGTAGTAAATCATTAAACCACTAATCATTATGTACTTAGGAAAAGAAAATATTTTATATAGCTCTAGTTTTTAAAATCAAACAAATAAAGAGGTTAGAATTATTCTTACGGTCATTGAAGAGTTTATCTGGATAACCTGGAAATTGTGACCTACGAAGTGCAAATTGTATTTCTATTTGATGTCTAAGAGCTACGAATTTATGGGACAATGCTCGACAAAGCACAATTATTAGAATATCCAAATAGTTCCATGTATAATTACACATTTTTTCATACACGTATATTATAAGGGCTGCGAAAACGTTATAAGGAATTAATTTTGCCCAAGCTGATTTTGCAGAGTAATACATTGCCTCAAATAGACTCATTGAGTTTGCCACTTCAGCATTTCCTTATAGGAAAAAAATAAACCCAAGTATGTAAAATGAAAATAATATGCAGATTACATCAACATTATGATTTTGATCATTTTCTTACCAGATTCGCTAAAAATGGCCACAGAATAAAAATCAAACAGGATATTTTCGCAAATGGACCACACGATGACAATTAGAGTTAGACAATTTGCATTCGTAAACAATTTTTCGTCACATTCTCCGAATTTTAACTGCATCGAATAACTTTGCCATTTCTCCAGCAAGGATTGAAATGCTTTTCGTCTAATTACCATGTAAGAAGTACTGAAAAAATTTAGAAATCTGTTTTTTAAAAGTGTTATCCAGATCAGTAGACCAACTTAATTGCTCAAGTTGGCCTGCCATATGTAATCCAGTCTGCTATGTCCAGATCAAAATGTATAAAAATAATTATGTAACTGAACAAATAAATTAAAATCAGTTTTCGTACTTACAAGAAACAAAGAGTGGTAAAAATCAATCCTTCCCTGAATGACCTGCCATCAAACAAACTCCTGCCTGTAGAGTTTGCAGTACTAAAAATTTCATTTATGTTCAGCAGAAGGTTCGCGTAGCACATGAAAATAACCATGAAACACTGCACTCTTGATAAAAAGTCAGCATACCTAGAAAAAAATCAATATTTATGTATATAGTACTTTCTATCAGTCTTTTGTATAATACACTGGAAATTCATTCTTAATCATAATTCATGCAAAAAGGTAATAATCGATGCTTGCCTGAATTTTTTTGTTCCCTCTTGAGGGGGAAGTAGCCCTAGAAGTTTTCCCATCATAAAAGTTGGTCTCAAAGCAATTTCCAAGTTGTCACTGTAATTGGCCATACCATTGATATCGTTAATATCAATCGCAATTTTCGAATTACGATGAGACGAGCAGGGTGACAAAAAGAAGGGCAACATCGCAGTTGCAAAGTCAAAGTGCTTCTAGCTACGGCCAACTGGGAGAATTTTTAATAATACAGGAATTAGTAGTTACGAAGAAATTGAATAAGTAAAGCAATCGATTTGAACATTGAAAATTCATTAAGGTGAGTAGTTCCGATAATTCCAAAATTATTGGCCAACGTAACCTGTACAATTAATTTGAATGCTTTTCATCTCTATGATGGACTTTCTTCTATATCCACGGCTTGTCTTTTCAATTTTCAATCCAATCAACTAAATAAATAATTGCTTGTCCATGCAACTACTACCACCAACCTTGACAAATGAAATGGTCACACAATTCTCGTATATGTCTAAAAATTATGGATTATTGTAATCATTATATACTCAGCATGTCATTACACTTTCAATTCCATACTGTCTGACAATAAAATGGCCTTAATGTCGACCATAACCTTACAATTCTGAAGAAATTGAAGTTCAAACTCGGAGGGTCCTCGATCATCCTATTTTATTTTAACTCTTTGTGAGCTGAATAATATTCCCTTAAATAGCAAAAATTTTAATTTATTGCCATCTCAAATTGCACAAATGTTTATTGTTTAATCCAACTGTAAAAATAATTACCTATCATTATCTCACTATAATTTTAATTATACATTGATTATACTAATTACTGCACTCAATTTGAAGCTTTTTCTTGATGGAATCCAATTTATTTACTTTTGTAACTCAAATGATTAAAATGAAGATTTATAATTCTGCATGGTGGGAGTAAATGATATTATGACTTAATTATTTACATTGCGTATGTAGTATACTGGGACTAGAGACGAAGTTTCATATGATATTCTGGAAAATCAAGAATTTTCGGTTGGTTGACTTCAATGACTCTTCTTAGGTACATAACGACGTGAGGTGTAAGGAGCAACTCTGATTTAATTTTTTCGAATTCCTTCACTGTTCCAGATCCTGCAACAAAGCCGTTTACCACGGCAGCTCGATGAGAGTAAATCATTTCTTTTCCTGCAGCCAAATGCAAAGCCTCCATCAATGCTGGATAATTCAACAAAATATATTTCTGATGATCATTATCAGCCAAGTAAAAATATCTCGCTGGAGAAATCCGGGTATGACAGCGATGATGACGAGGAAGCGACTTTTGGAATAATGTGAACTCTTCGACTGCAATTTCTTTTTGTTGAGCATCGTGGTACAAAATCAGCGATTCGAATTCTGCATCGTAGGAATCTTTGGTGGAGTCGTGATTCGCAAAAAAGTATTTCAACAGTGACCTGTAATCAACGATATTGTTGTCGAATTCCACATGAACACACTGAGTATGACCTCGCGTTTCAGCATAAACGGGATTTATAGTTTTACCACCACAAAAACCCACGCAAGTTCTAATGACTCCGGGTAGTACTCCAAAAAGAGGCTCAGAGAACCAAAACTTCATTCCCATTCCAAAAGTTGCATGTTCTCCTCGTAAAAATCGATATTTTTCGTCACACTTGTTGTATGCCCATGGTGGGTTGGACGCGTACAGCGCTACAAACGGATTCGTCATATGTTCATACTCGGATTCTTCTTCTACCAATATTCGAGCCACACCACCACCACTTCTTTTCGGCCTGAACATCCAGTTGAAGCAACTCTGGAAAGGTTTCGAATCAGATTTAGTATTTTCCGTCATGTCAATAATAATTGTCCCTGTTAATGGTTTATTCTGTGCAAGTATAGTTACTCATATTTCTGATTTCACGGATGAATAATTTAGCAAAGACTCAATTCAGTGCGAAGGTCACTTATATTACGATTAAATTATTCAAAATGTATTTCAAAAAGAAAGTCTTTCACGCAGAAAGAGTCTTATCTAAAATCTCTTTGGTATCCATGCAACTGGAACTGAAAAACTTTGAATTCTGCTTAAAATCTAAACTATTGAAAGAATCATTCGGGTTTTTGAGTTAAATTGCAAAGAGAAAAAAGTGTGTTTCACTTTCTTTTATTATCATACATGGCTTGAAATTGCAAATACAGGAGTAACAGGAGTACTGAACTTTATATTTTTTACATTTTCCGTTTGTGCATTTTTATCACTTATCTTAATTATTATGTTCATAAAAATCAAACTAGTTATAAATTAGGTCATTATTTCAATGCGTATTCACGTTTATAATCACAAGTTAAAATAAAATAAATGCGGATAAAAACTAAATCTGTACAAGTCATCATAATAATTATGTCAAAATTACATTCCGGGCCGGGGAGTTACATCAATTAATTACTTAATGTTTGTTTTAGATTAAAAAGCCTAAGTATTTGGTTAAAATTTTTCCAGTCGATTCAAGTTGTTCCTTGACTCAAATTCCTCGCGTGTTAATGATTGTCCACGTTGATTTTCAAATTGATAATAGTTGGCCTTTTGGTCAACCGAACGTGAGAAAGAACTTCCCTCAAATGGAACATTTGCGTGCAAATCAACATCTGGACCCACACCCACAACTATTGATTCCAGCTGTCTGTTTTTCTTAACGAACTTAATTATCTCGGCTGGGTTAAGTCCCTTTGCACGTAAACATGTCACAACCAAAAGCCTGGGTTGAATTTTCGTCATCACTTTTGCAACGCGAGTAAAAAGCGGTTTGATATGATTGTCTTCTACGATTAGAGTGTCGATTTCGAGATTATTGTCGCCGACGAGGTTCACATATTTTAACTTAATTTTCCTGACGTTTCGGGGTACCCATTCCACATTCAATGTAACACTGTTCACAACAGAAACCCCATTTATCTCCATTTCACTCAAATTGGCACAGTTTAAAAAAGAAGGTAAGAAATTCGCAATGTCCGAATGAGGTCCAGGTCCGTCAAAGCGTAAAAAAGTTAAGTTCGGAAGCTGTACAGGCTGATCACGAATAATGGAGTTAAACCCTGAATAATGTATTTTCTCAAGGCATTGCGGAAGTACAGCCAAGTTGACCTTGGTGTATTTCATAAATAATTCTTTAAACTGTAATTGAATCGGTGTCACAAGATTGGAAGCACCTGGAGAAAAAAGGTGAACGTTGCCCTTGCAGCTTTCCCAGTTATCCAAGCGCGTGTCACCCAAACTAACACTGTGTGCATTGAAAACATACTCTGCAACGTTATACTTAGCGAAACTCACGTTTTTCAACTTTATTTTTGAAGCTTGACTAAAATCGATAAAGTCGTTTAGTAGAACGTTGAAAGACATTTGATTTCCTTTTATTTTCCAAATAATTGAGTCCAAGCTGATTTCCAAGGGAGTAAAGCGACGAATATTTTCTGTTGAAGGGGAACTGACGATACAACTTTTCTTCATCGACAGAGATGTTACCGATGACAGTTTATCCAACGCTACACTTAGTAATGTCCGATCTGAATGACGCGAAGAGTGTGATTGTGGATCAGACTCTGTTTCATCACAATTACAGTCGATTTTCAATTTGGATAAATTTGCAGCTTTCTCAATCCAAGCGGTGACGTCAAATTCCTTGTGATTTTTCAAATATATATTGTTAAAGGTTAAAGTCTTGATATAGTGTCCCCACTTTTCAAAAAACTCTTCCAGCTCAGGAACACACCACGGGTTTTCCTTCCCACTGCTTGAAAAGATGAATTCTGTAAAAGGCAAATTCGGAAGAGATATTTGACAAGTTTCCATGAAAGATCGTGGATCCAACGACCCAGGCTTGAAATTAATTGCTGCCTTTTTCCTCAACACAATTTCGGCAGATGAATTCCATTGCTGACAAACCAAACGGCATGTTTTAATGTCCTTCAATGTAAATAAGCCAAAAAGGCATGTGATGACCTGAACAAAAAATACAATAAGTATTACATGTAATACATTACAATACAGTTATTATTAGTTTGAAAAGTAATAGGAGGTAATTAGTTATTTATTATGTATATTAAAGTTACCGTATTATGAAGCAGTGGATTATTTTTATTGGTATTATGTGGCATGGACTTTCTCTTCCGTGGACGTCCTTCAACACTATGAACTTGTAAATTCAGTTTTCGAAATACATCCAGCAAATTCACGGCCTGTATTTTATTTTTCGACACCATGATTCTGAAAACTGCTGCTTGCCTTTCCGAAAGTTGTTTGTGGGACACCTGCAATTAAATTTACAATGAATTATTGTATGAAAAGCTTTAGTATTTGATTTTGACCCATTTCCAATTTCAAGTCACTACTTTCGTAATGTATTTCATGTTTTTATTTACAATTAGTCGATATTCAATGCTAGTAATCATTCCTTCATCAAGTAAAGATAGTAATATTGCGTCCATTTCAACGACTTCCTTTTCTTCAATGTTATTTTCCACAACTTCCATTGTACTCGTCTAGCGACAAGACCCCCTGCTGAATGCTAAATGACACAAACAACGAATGACACATTAATTAATACAAATTACACAATTACAAATAGTCGCACTACACTACACCTTACACGAAAGTGCAATAATAAGATACGTTAAATTATGTTATGAATATGATGTATGAGTTTTGCGTATTGTTAACCATAAAAGTAAGTTATTCTACAAAACAGATAACAAAATAAACAGAAATTAATACCCACCAAATTGATTAATTGTTGACAGTTGATTGTTGTTCACTGTTCGCGTTTAGATATTCTAAAATTCTAGATTTGCTTAGCCGGAGATTATTTGATCCAAGATGAGGATTTAGTTAGACGATCTAAGATTTCGTGACACTTTCGAATTTAACTATTGACAATTTAGCAGTTAATGACAACAATAAATAACAAGCTGAAGGAGTAGTAAGAACAATAGGTGGTCTGATGTAAGGGAAGGGACTGACTGAACTGAAGGAACAACAAAAAAAGCCAAGAAGTGACCCGCTCTAACTATAAGGCAATTTATTTCTACTGGAATTTAAAGCGCCTGTGATCAAGGATGACTGCATTTTCGTTTTGTTACCCGAAAAGTTAGCAAACTGGATAATTGATTTACACTAGAGACACTTCAATGAAGTCTTCTCATTCATTTTTAATACAATTTACAACGTGTGCAAAAATTAAATATTTTCCCTTTTTTAATATCAAGGGCGTATCTACAGTTAGAGCACTGCGGGCACTGTCCCCCCGATTCTGTACAAAAGGGATTGTTTGCTGCATATAAACGCTTTTTTGACCCTATGCATATGCCTCCCCTCCCTGATCGCTGGTGCCCCCTCCGTACTGAAATCCTAGATACGCCATGCCTAATAATAGGGTTTTACCACAAATATTTTTGTAAAATCAACCGTGACCTTGAGCTATCTCCAATACATTTTCAATACATTGCCTTTTATGAGAAAATTAAGTAAAAGTTATCAATTCATTTTTTATTAACATCATTATATTCGAAATCAATATATTTTATAAGCAAGAAATATACTAATACAGGAGTTTACTTGTAATTATTTTACCGGGTGTTCGATAGTTCGATTCTTTGGTAATGAAAAATAAATTAATAAAACTGAGTAATAACGCAGAGAAATACAACATATATATCTGAAACTTCTCAATTAACAAAAACGTCTTCCTGATTTTCCTACCATTTGGAAAGATGAGTGGGGACAGTAAAACCCCCTTCCCCAGACGGCTGGAGCCCCTCCAAGGAGCATTGGGGATCGGCAGTATTACTTCGTGGTTTCTCCATGGAGTCCTGCTCCCCATCACAAAATTCTGATACGCCACCCCTTTCTTTGAATCTACTGTATCAATGAATTGTGCCCTTGCATAGTTATTTAACTTTAATCGTTATTATGAGACTGATTGAGTTATTTACGACGAATTGCATGTAAGTGACGGGGGTGTTGTGTTTCACAACAAAGAAGTTCATCATCTCAACACCATATGGGTGACATGCTTTAAATTGTCTTCTGAGCTGGGGACCAAGCGGTTTTTTCAACCACACTATTTTGAAAAGTTGAGACCGATCATGGATTTCCGATATTACGGGTAATATTATGGATGCAGCAATTGCCATACCCACAGACTGAACCGGCAAAAAGAGAACTGCTGGCATTTTGATGACATTGTACAAACGCAAAGCCCCGTAGATAGAAGTTATTTGAAGAATGGATGTTAAACCCATCGTAGAAAAACCGCACAGGTAAACAAACTCGTTGACTATGCGAATGTAAATGGAGAAAATGTTGTGCATTCGAATTGCCATCTTTGGTTGAGATTTCAATAAGAGACGATTGTCTTTTAGGAGAAATAATTCCGAGTAAAAATGAAAACGGTTGCCTAAAAGTAAACTGACAAAAGTTATTTTGATGACAACACCACCCATGTGTGCAATGGTGTAAAGTCCTAATGGGAATATAAAAATAAATTTTGTGAACCAAAAATCATATAAATCAGCAGTGAAATTTTCTCGAAAAAACCTTTGGATAGGGTCAATATCATCTCCCGTTGCAGATTGAAATGCGAAAGCAAAAGCTACAAAAAACAGAATTCCACAAAAAATGAACTGAGTGTTTCTAAAGCGTAAATATTTTCTTTTCTCCTCACTCCGGTTGTACTCCAGGCCCACAGATAAGGCTAAATCTGAAAAAATGATAAAATAAACTGTCTCCGTCAGAGTTAATTCTTGTTTTCCGAAAAACTATTTACCTAATACTATTTTATAGAAAAAATTTAAAAGACTAAATAAATAATTATATAGGAAAACATTGAATAAGTAATTATAAGTTAATTGTATTTGCATCAAATTTATATATGCATTAATGATTTACCTTCTGTACATCTCTCCACTTGTAAAAGTGTATTCACAACGAGCAAAGCTGCATTTGCTTTAAAGAAAAGACAGAACTCAATCGAAATTACAATTGCTACACTCACACAATATTGTACGTACACGATTACTTTGTGGGCTTGAAATGTGGGTGTGGGCACAAAATTTTCCCACAAGAGTCGACCGAGTCCATAAGTTAATGCCACAATTTCGAATAGCATCATCCAGAACCAAATCAAAAATTGAAAATCGTTTGCCATTTTCAATTTTCGTTTTTTCTGGTCCCAAGCAAAAGGTGTGATGCATAACCATTTGCCAATAAAAAGTAATCCGCGTAACAAATTTATATAATTCGGCCATTCTGGATTTCTCGTATTTTCAGTTTTTATACTGACAGGAAGAACCTTTCGTTTCATAATTCTGTTCTTTAGAGTCGATATAAGCATCAACAGGTTACTAAATTTTATTGCAATTCTTTTTGTGAAAGTAAGACAGTTAGTTAAGTCAGTTTTCATTATGACTATAGGTTAGTTACCTTATAAGATTTCACAGCAATTGAACAATAATCAGTTTACATGTATGTGACGATAAAATAACTTCAAAATCAATTGAGGATTGTCTGCATAAGTAATGAAACTTTTTTCATTTTCTTCAGAAATAATCTTGAAAAAGTGGAGTGGGAAAGTACAATGACTTTGCTAATGCAGAGGTAGTAATAAACTGGCGGAGTAATAATTCCCTCTTGCAACCAGCCTGGGCTCTGGGCATAGCACTTGACATTTTGCTAGCTTTCATTTCGCTTACTTCAACCAAATCCATTTGAATTTACAATAGAACCGAATTTTTATAGTAGGTACAACCATGTATACCAAGTGCAATGACGTACCGAGGAAAGGAGTACTACAGAGGAGACGTGCCTCCCCACAAGTTCCGGAAAAAAGGAATTATTTGCACCCAAAGGCCGTGCCGTGCCGTTTCTTTTTCAGTGATTTTTGTGGTCGTGCCTCATTCAATGCCAATTTATTAGGTCGTGCACCCAAACAGAAATCCTGGTTACGCCCTTGAAGTTTCTGCTGTGTCATCCGGTCGCGTCATTTATTATTTGGGACTTTGGGAATTGTTCCCTAAGGAAGAGTATGGAACCAAGCGCCTTGAAAATGATTGAACATGGCACCAGCCCCATCCTTTAGTAGGGAGGATTGTGAACATGGTATTCAATTTAGCAATTGTTCTGCTGAAATTGCAAGTTTTACTTCAGCAGCTGAAGTAAAACTTGCAATGCCACACACCGCGTATGGTACTATCTATTATTCTGTCTGTATTATCCATGCAAAATTATGTAGGGATGCTTGTGTAAGCGATTTTTCTAGTGAACTCAAAATAATGAACTCGAGTTGTCTTTAAACTTATTTTGACAGAGAAGTCTCGACTTGACGTGTTCTTTTGAACGATTCCTGCAAAACACTATTAAATGGATCATGTTGCATTAAAAATTTACAGAAATAACTATTATAGCTCCCAAGCTCCTGGAAACCCCGTCAGATCAACTCTACATATGTGAACTTTTTGAACACGTGTTCATAGCAGTTTGATTTAAACCGAATTTCACCGTTTGTCCATTACTGGGTCGCCTAAACTAATTTATAATTAAACATTGAGCTAACACAATTTCATATCATAATAATATCACTACCTTTGCTACAATCTACAATAGTCTACATTTAAATTACATACTAAAACATTAAAACAATACATCATACGAGGAAACCAAAATACGACGACATTATGAAATATGGCAGAAAATGAAATATCTTATGAAATACTCATAGATAAAAATATGTAAGACACCATGAAACATATGAAATATGGCAGAAAATGCCTAAAAATCAGCAAAATATGTAAAAATGCCCAAAAAATATTTATGAGACCAGCCAAAATAAGTACAAACATGTAGAAATACGGATTTTGATGTGCAACGCTGTGTGCATTTAGAAAGAGCAGGACCGGAAGGGATAATAATAGCTATTTACATCTATTAGTACCTCCTTTCCTTATTTTTCAAAAATGCAAACTTTCATAATGTTTAATGTGTCTTAATTTTCTAACTGATTAGATAAGATGAATTTCAAGCAATGATTTTTTCAGAATATTCAATTATTTATTTATGTTTGTGCAAGCGCAATTAGTCATTTAATTTAACATGTGCTTTAGGTTATAAGGTTTACTATAATTAATAATTATACGTAGTTTACGCATAAAAATGTTTTCATTAACTATTACAATAATAACTATATTAAATAAACTATTGTTGCAGTACTTTTTTGCAATAGAGAGAACAAAATGATTATGAAAACTTTTCAACATTTATATAACATTCAATTTGTGTTTTTGCATTCCTCAAACTGAACTGAACGTACACCACCGGGACCACCGTTACCTAAACCAGATTCTGTACCTGTACCCTTTACACTAACATGTAATTAAATTTTACAACTAAAAATACACACTAAAGTAATAATAAACAATTAATTGCTGCATCATTGCAAGTTATTTAATTCATTTGCAAAATCTTTTAAGGCGAATAATATTCATTTCCTCAGTTTCTAAAAGCTTCAAATTCTTCACGCGTTATCGACTTGCCAATTTGATTTGTGAACTGATAGTAGTTCGACTTTTTGTCCACATGACGAGAGAAAGTACTCTCTCTGAAGCTTTGATAATTGCTCAAACATGCACCTCTGACAACTCCAATTACAAGTTTTCCAACAGTTTTGTCTATCTCCATATTCGCCTTGACGAAACGAATGATATCAATCGTCCTGAGGTTTGTAGCATTCAAACAAGATATAACCAACACATTCAGCGTGAGCTTTGTCTTTGAAAGCATTGCCGTCACAAGATCGAAAAAGTGTTCGAAATTGGACTCCTCGATAATGAGTCTCTCCAATTGATGCTTATGAAGACGACCAGACGCAGCAGACGGGTTAATTGTAACATTATTACTAATCTTCAATTTTTTCACACTCTTAGGGATGCTACACACATTTAAACTCAAAGAGGGTCCTGTACGTCCTACAATTTCTACTTCTACTAAATTTCCACAACGTGCGAAGCGAGTGATCATGTCCAAATTGGGTTGAAATACATCGCTAAATCCCAAAAACTTAAGATTCGGTAGTTGAAGGGAATAATCACAAATCATTTTAGTATTGTTTGAAAACCGAAGTTTCTCAACTGTGAGCGGGATGACGGACATGTCAATTTTCCCAGACTTAAGAGCCAATTCCTTGATCTCCAAATTGTTTCTTTCTGTAAGACTTACATCATACAAAAAAATAGAGCCCACTTTTCCTTTTGCTCCTCCCCAATTCTCAACAGAAATACCATCGAAATAAACACTCTCTGCGTTTAAAACGACGCTTGACATATCAAATACCATATCCTTTCCAACATTTTTTCTTATATCTATTTTTAAAGAATGACTGAAATCAATGTAGTCATTAAAACAAATATTGTTCTCCGGTCTAGCAAAAACACCCTGATCGAAATAAATTTCCTTTGGAGCCATCAAATGACTTTTTTCTTCGTCAGGAAAAATAATGGCGCAATTGGCCAAAGAAATAAATTCAACCGTTTCCAATGCATCTAACGTAATTCCTAGACGATCCCCAGCCAAAAGGGGAGGGAGGCATTTGATTTTTAGTTTCTTCAGATTCTTCGCTTTTCTAATCCAGCAGCTCACATCGTGATAACCAACATTCCTCATTTTCTTGTTTAAAAATATTTCTCTCAATTCCAAACTCTTGATGTTGTGTCCCCATTTGTCAAAAAACTGCTCAATTTCTGAAGGGCACCATTTATTGAGGCTGTCACTCGAAAATTTGAATACAGGAAAAGGAAGATCCGGTAAAGAAAACCCTTGGACAAGAAGAAAATCAGATGGTTTTAAGGTTTCAGGGTGGAAATGGATGACTCCCCTTTTACGTAGAAAAGGCTCTGCAATCGTATTCCATTGCTGATTCACAAGACGATATTTTTTAATCTCGCTTAGTGAAAGATATTCGAAAACGTTGTGGATAACCTGCCCAAAATAAATAAAATTAAGCTTATTTAATGTTCAATTTATATTGTCTACCTAAATACAATTCATTTTTGGAAATAATATGATGAAGTATTTAGATTTACCGTATTGATTAGTAATGGATTCTTGCCAGTTTCATTGAGTGGATTCCCATTAATTTCTTCTTGGTTAAACTCAAAATTGAAGAACTCCGTATCTGCTTCCTCCTCACTTTCTGTTATTATTTTCAGTATGTCAAGAACTTTCATTGGAGCTTTTTGAAATTTCGAGATGATCATGTTATATAGGGCAATTTTCCTAGCATCAAGTTCTCGGATGGAAGCCTATAATATATAATGAATCATAAAATGTTAGTTATATTCAATTTCAATATTATACCATACTGCTCTTTCATTATATTTTGCATTTTCAGGATAAAAATAAAACCAAGAAGGCTAGACGTTTGTGTTTTGGAATTTGGAAGGGTAGATTGAGTTCCTAAAAAATGTGTAGTTGATTTATTAATTTACAAATAAAATCACAGGGACAAGAACTATGATTGAACAATTAAAATAGTTTACAGACAAAAAAAATGGCAAATTAAATAGAATCGATATAAAATTACTATTTCGATGAAGCCTTTTGAAACGAAAATCTGAATAAGGATTAATTAATGGTGTGTATCTACTTTAAGGTACTAGTTACACGTAACCCCCCCCCCCCCCCAGATCCCCTTCCTGTGCCCTTCTNCCCCCCCCCCCCCCAGATCCCCTTCCTGTGCCCTTCTCGATCCATGGTGCCTTGTTGTGTATATGCTTCATCTCGAATAATATTTATAGTTTTTAAAAAAAATATTACTTACAATTACGCGACATTCAACTTTGGTGAGAAATCCTTCCGTAGACAAAGTCCGTAATGCTTTCTCAATTTCAATAAATTCTTTTTGGTTCGCAGTCTTCGGAGTTTGATTCCTTACAACTGAAAACATTGTTCAGACTTCAGACGAAAATACAAATGGCAAACGGTCAACTGTTGAATGAAAATTATCACTGATGAATGATGATAACTACGCAAATGACTCAAATGAGTAAACTGAGTGTATATTCTTTATATTGCAAATTAATTATGTGTATTATAATGAGAAACTGTAATTTTCTGTATTTTACGTGGAAATGCCACAATCATTTACACACAAAAGAGAGCAAGCACAATTTTATTCGCGGCAATAATTTCCGACGCCGAGGATGAGATGATTGAAGCGAAGTTAAGAACATTCTAAGTGGCAGAAAATAAAGACAGAATATCAATTTATGATTTTTGCCATACATTCATGGCTAGTGGCTACAGCCCTATTATAGCCATTTCGACGGAAAATATTTTCGAAATACTTCCTGTATTTTTAAAAAAATGAAAAAGCAGTATAAAACGTTTATATAAATAAATAATACAGTTTAATAATAATGCTGCTAAAAGAAAAGGTATTTCAGTGCAGAGAAGAACGCATGAAAAGGGATTTTAAATGGCGAAGGTAGAACAAAGAAAGACAAACTTGAATGATTCTATTCTAATTTCATAACACATCTGGAATTTCAGACTCAAAAAATTACGGTTCTGTTAAACACCGAAAATGATGGAACCATAATAAGAGTCATATAAGTAGATCGGGCTAATATTATTATTACTTGCTATTTTCGAATTGTTTTCAAGTTAACTTAATTTTCATTGCTCACTTCACTCTCATTATTTATGCTGCAAATCAATCGTAAGTAACTATTTTCATATTATTTTCCTTGCAATAGACATCATTTTATGATTTTGATTATTATAATAAAATGGCGTATCTATACAAATGAGTTCAACGGGCGTGAGACAGGGGGTAAACGATGGGGGGTTCAGGTACGTACATGTACGTAGGCCGGACCGACTTAGAGGCCGTACCGAGGATGTACTATTGACTAGATATTCTCCGAAATGTTCATTGATTATATTATTGAGTTTCAAAAAATAATTTTTCATCATATAGGCAGTAAAAATTCATTTGTTTTGGCTTGTCAATCTTAAAAATTAGTATTATTAAAAAGTGGAAAAGATACGCAAAAAATGAAAACAGTTATCTAAACCAAAGCCATGTATTAAATCTGACATTCAGTCCCTTTAAGTATCGTATTATCGGTATTTGAAGTAGTTATATATCTAATTTGTGAAATCCATATTTGGAGGGCATTAAAGGGAGGATAGTAATAGAGGGGGTTTTTATTTATGAGTGTTGTAATGTAAAATTACGATGAAAAACATGGAATTGTTTGCACTACTTTGACATAAATGCACAAAATTATAAATATTTTGTTTTTCGATCACAAATTTTGACATTTACCTGTCAAAATTTACTAAAATCATTTTGTGTATTAAGCTGGAAATCTTTAAACACTAAATTTTGTTACGAGGGGTCTCTAATTGAGGGAGGCTTTTAATAAGCCAAATTGACTTTGAGTGGAGGCTATGCAACACTAACAGACGGGGATGCTTCTAATATGGTAACTATTGCTTTTGCTTAGATTTAGAGAATTGGAACTGTGTAAATCCCTTTTATTTAGATTTAAATGCAATCGAATTGGAATAAAACAGTTATTTGTATGGCCGTTTTGACATGCTGTTTGTAAACTTCAAATGCTGGCCCAAAACCAAATCTGATGAATATTGTTATTTCTTTGAAACATAAGAAATGTAATTCGAAAGTTTACTACAGTTTACTAAAATTGTAGGAAGGTGCCTTTTGCCTGAATGATTGAATCGGCATATGTTTTTGGCATTAACTTATTATCAAAAATTATTTTTGCTGAATAACTACAAAAATATGATTGAGGCCGTACTCACAATAATGTACGTGGGCCGATCCACACCTAGTTTACCCTCTGGCGTGAGACCCCAGATTTCGAAAAAACTTTGGCTATTTAACAACTTGCGACGGTGCTCCTCAATATTTGTACATACGCATACATATCATGGCTACATACAAGTTAATACATTAAGACTAATTTAATAAAAATGATTTCTTCGGAATATTTATTTATATTTTCACAAGAGCAATTAGTTGTTTATTTAATTCACATGTTTTAGATGATAAGTTTTGATCAAAATAATAATGCGTAGTTTAGATAACAAATTTATTCATTAACTGGTATTACATTAACTATATTATGTAAATTATTCGTACAATAATTATTTTTTAATGGAGAGAATAAGAAAAATTGTTATGAACCATTATGCATTATAGAGAATAATAATAACATTATCATATAATACATATCAGTAACATGTAAATTTGTAACTAAAAATATACACTTAGTAATAATAACAATTAATTGCTGCTTGAATGCATTTATTACTCTTATCAGAAATCAACTATTCAATTCAGTTGCAAAATCTTATAATTAAGGCCAACAATTTTCCTTAGCTTAATGACCAATGTTACTAAAATCTAAAAATGCTTCACCTGTTATCGACTCACCCAGTTTATTTGTGAACTGATAGTAGTTCGACTCTTTGTCCACATAACGAGACAAAACACTTCCTTGGAATTTTAGATTTTTGTTTAAATTTTCATCCCCAGCAACTCCAATTACAAATTTTCCAACTGTTTTGTCTTTCTCCATATTAGACTCAACGAAACAAATGATATCCGGTGTCTGAAGGTTTATAATATCCAAACAAGTTATAACCAACACATTCAGTGTCAGTATTTTCTTTGACAGCAGTTCCGTGACCTCATCGAAAAAGTTTTTGAAATTGGACTGCTCGATGATGAGTGTATCCAACTGACGCTTAAGCAGACCAGACGTGTTAATTTTAATATTTCTAATCTTCAATATTTTTACACTCTTGGGGATTTTCCTCACATCTAAATTCAAAGGGAGTCTTGATGTACGTCCTATTAATTCTACCTTTACTAAATTTACACAACATGCAAAGCGAGAGATCACATCCAAATTGCTTTGAGACATGTCGCCCAAGGCCAAAAATTTAAGATTCGGTAGTTGAAGGGAATAATCGCAAATGATTTCCGTATAACATGAAAACCGAAGTTTCTCAATTGTGGGGGGAATGACGGACATGTCAATTGTCCCTGACTGAAGGGTCAATTCCTTGATCTCCAAATCGTTTCTTTCTATAAGACGTACATCAGACAAAAAAAGGGAACCAACTTTTCCCTGTGCTCCGCCCCAATTCTCAACAGAAAGACGATCGAAATAAACACTCTCTGCGTTTAAAACGACGCTTGACATATCAAATGACTTATCTCTTCCAAAAGTTTTTCTTATATCTATTTTTAAACAACCACTGAAATCAATGTAGTCATTAAAACAAATATTATTGTTCCATTTCCCGCCCTCTTCAAAGTCAACGTCTTCCAAATGAATTTCCCTCGGAGCCATCAAACGAGCCACAGAGCCAGAACATAAAATGGCACATTTGGCCAAAGAAACAGATTCAACCACTGTCAAAGCGTCTAATGCAATTCCCAGACGATCCCAAGGCACATGGGGAGGGCCGCACCTGATTATTAGTTTCTTCAGATTCGTAGCTTTTAAAATCCAGGAGGTGACATCGTGATATTCGTGAGTACCCATTTTCTTATTTAAAAGGATATCCTTGAATTCCACATTTTTGATGTTTTGCCCCCATTTGTCAAAAAAGTGCTCAATTTCTGAAGGACGCCACTTTTTGTCGTTGTCATTCGAAAATTTGAACTGGGTAAATAGAAGATCGGACAGAGAAAACTCGTGGGCGTGAATAAAATCCAGCGGTTTTAAGGTTGCAGGTGCAGGTTTGAAATGGATGACCCCTCTTTTACGTAAAAAAGGCTCTGCGGTCGTATTCCATTGCTGATTCACAAGACGGCATTTTATTATTTCATTAAGT
The DNA here is from genome assembly GCA_019776165.1 of Pogonognathellus flavescens. Taxonomy (NCBI): domain Eukaryota; kingdom Metazoa; phylum Arthropoda; class Collembola; order Entomobryomorpha; family Tomoceridae; genus Pogonognathellus; species Pogonognathellus flavescens. The sequence goes on from JABASD010002945.1 coordinate 21,549, forward strand.
GGAAGAAATCTTAAAACATTGTGGATGACCTGCCCAAAATAAACAAAATAAAAATTTATTATCGGTCGAAATACCTATGTACAAATAATTCTAAGAAATAATATAGTGAAGTATTCAGATTTACCGTATTGATTAGTAATGGATTCTTGACAGTTTCATTGAGAGGATTCACATTGATTTCTTCGTTCACATCAAAATTGGACAACTCTGCATTCGCATCAGCTTCCTCCTGGATTTCGGCTGTTAGGAATTTGAGCATTTCCAAAACAGTCATTGGGTCTTGTTTGTATTTCGAGGTGATAAGGTTATAAAGTGCAATTTTCCTTGCATCAAGTTCTCGGATTGGAGCCTATAATAATTAAACATGTAGTGTTGTAATATACTGCATACATTTTTTGCATTTTAGTGAATAAAAAATAAAAGCAAGAATGCTAGACGGATTGGGGAGGGTGGATTGAGTTCCTTTAATGTCGTAAACAGCTATATTATACCTTCCTTAGAAAAATGTAGTTCATTTATTAATTTAAAACTATAGCCACAGGAAATAATGATTGAACAATTAATAATATTTTGCAGAGAAAACGATTGTTTAAGGTAAATTTACAATATATAAAATTACGATGAAGTCTTTCGTAACGAAAATCTGACTTTGAGTATAATAATATAAGGATTAATGATTAATTCATCAATATTTAGCGTATATCTACTTTGGGAGAATAATTGCAAGTGCCCTCCTCGCCCCCACCCTCCAGATCCCGAAAAAGGTGTTATTTGCTGCCAAAGGCAGAAGGAGAATTAATATTTTTTTTAATTATTGCTTACAATTATGCGATATTCAATTTCGGTGAGCAATCCTTCCTTGGACAAAGTCCGTAATGCTTTCTCCATTTCAGTGAATTCTCTTTCTTTTTGTCCAGTGCGTTTCCTTACAAACGAGCAATCCATAATTATCGCACTATATGACCAACTGGCTTCCTATAGGGTCTGACTGATGAACGATAAAATTGTGACTGATGATAGTTGATAGTAGGCAAATGAGAAACTATTGACTGTATGTTGTTGTCTTGTTGTTTATATTCTTGATTCTTTATACTGTAAATTGTAAAAATTGATAATTCATTATTCATTATGTGTATTGAAATTAGTTTAAAGTAAAGTGAAACTGCAATGCACATATATTGGTGTCTTGAGTTTTCTGATAATTACTGTTAGAATCATGGACTCCTATTTTGAATACGTGCTTAAAATTAAATGTACTTTTCAGATTGGTTATCAGCAAGGTTAGTCAAATGCGATAATCGCGAATTGCGCGAAACGAATAGATAGACTATGACTAAGTA
>JABASD010002946.1:0-22884 GCA_019776165.1 Pogonognathellus flavescens
TTTTATATGCCAAACTATTTCCCTGACAGGTACGAAGTTTTAGCAAAATAATCAAATAAAATGCAGGCAGGATCAACACTGGTATTATGTAATTACAATTAAACTAAACTTTATTAATTAATTGTAGAAATAGTTGAGCCGAGATGCTCAGGTACAATTCTCCACAGACGGAGAGAGATAATAAATTGAGACGTGTGCAGTTAGGAACTCGCTACAAGAATGACTTAAAAACTGAATGCTGCACACGACTAGCTAGAAAGAAATGTGAAACGTTAAATATACGAAATGGCTTCACCACAAGATTAGCTAGCGCTAAAATACAAATATACATTAATAAATTGAATTGATTATCTTATCCTAAGAAACTATTCAAACACTTTATGTCGTCGACTTCTTTCAAGTATAATTATGGAAATTAATTGAATGGGTTTATTATTAATTTAATTTCCTTTTGCTCGTGTCTCGTTCCCTGCTTACCAATTGACTGCACGCTTTCACTCTGTGCGTATAGCAATATACAATGATGAATGGGAACAAGTTGAAAAGTCATGTAGGCTTCTGACTATAAACTCTCTTTCTCCCTGTGTCTGTATGTGTATCTGCTATCAAAAATTACATTGAAATATCTGTAATGTTGTTATTAAGACCTATCCATTTATATCATATAAAATATCTCTTGCCTTTACAAAACTAGTCCTTATACATTAATATAGAATCTATAGACAAGGAGAAAACTTCACTTGGGAAAAAGGAAAGGCACGGCACGTAAAGTAAGGTAATGCATTATACTGGTTAAAGAAGAGAGAAGTGTGCAAGAGTGAGAAGGGGAAAAAGTCAGAAGGAAAGTGGATGAGTTGAGTGAATGAAGAAACTGATGGGAGATAGTGGTAGTACTAGTAGGAATAGTGCATGGGAATACAAGTCAGAAAGGAGGAACATTGGATTAAAACGCAATAGCAATGCCATGTGAATACACACACGAAACACGACACACTACATACTAGACTGCTACTGTGGGAGAAGAACGTATCATATCCCAAAGGGAAAATCGATTTAGCCTGTACTCGTATTGATGTATCAGCAAAAGTATGATTGATAGGAGTACATCAATATATCGTGTAGTATAAATGAGTATAGCATGGGAGTCAATGGAATTCATGTCATGCATGAGATGAGATCAGGAATTCATATGATATTTGGATGAATGGCTTCTGTATTTTTGTCTTTGGTCATCATATCTATCACATGTCACTTTGCTTAGTTGCTTCCACGCCACCACTACTTAGGTACCAGACACAGATAAGCCAGTCAAGTCAATTCAATCCAGTAGGCATTCAGTATTCACATGCTACGTATATTATTCATGCTTTTCCCACTAAAGCATAATATTCCTATATAAGAATTACTTATACAAATAGCAGTAGATAAGATTGTCCTATAGACTTGATACAAGTAAGAGTCCTTTTTATGGATTACTTCTTTGCTAGTCTAGAGCCTTAGAACAGAATATGTTAGTCAAAGTATATTATTTGAAAATATATGGAGGTACTATAATAGCAGTCGTCGAATGCATAGGAGATGTTCCATGTTTGACTTTGAGCTGAATCCATTAAATTTATCTGTGATGTATTGTGTGCATGGGATGCAGAGCAACTTTATGATTCGCTGAGGACAGGACAGACAGAGCATTGAACTAAACTGTCAATGTTATCTGATTCGAAGAAAATGATACCTGTGTACAAGGCGAAGGCTTCAGGAGGAAGTGCGCACATGAATAGGACAATTCACCCGTGTGTGTAAAGGCTTGTAAACAAGAATTTATATCATATCGTGCATATACGCACGATGTTACAGAATAATACAAACACAATAACACAAAACACTTAAGGATCCTTAGTAATACAGATACATGCATGTTTGAGATATATACTAACAATAAGTAAGAGTCTTCTCGGATGTTTACAACCTTTTTTCTTCAAAGAGTCGAAGAAAGTGGAGAAATGTGTTTCCGAAATGTGTAGGAAGCGTCAAGAACAGAAGGATGCTCCATGTAGTGTAACTACTATACAATTTAATGGAATGAAGTGCGCAATTACTTACAAATACGCAGGCAGGCGACATTGCATTGTACTGATTGCATGCAACGATGAATTGCATTCATTTTAAGTTGCGTACTCCTATAAGTAAATAGATGTACAGATATAAAGTAAGTATAAATTTTGATATGGGCAGTATTGCTATTAATGTATAGAAGAACAAGAGAATGCAATGTTGTTGTATAAGGGAATATGGCAGAGGTATTAAAGTTTGTAGAAGTTTCATTTGAAGTTGCCTATTTCAGTTTCATCATGCACAATGTAGATACAATGAATTGAAATGCGTGCTGCGTAACAATTACGACTCGGTTTACAAGCAGTCAAGGTTTATCTTGTGTTCCCTCGTTCGATATAATAAATGTATAGTAGCCGCTGTTACTCAACTTACTTTCTATGCTAGCATTCTAAGTCAAAGTCACAATAAATTCGTGTTCCCTGTGAAGATACCGGCGAGAGTAGTTACCTCACGTATTTATGACTCCAGCCAGTGTCTACATTGTTTTGCATATCTTTCAAACTTTCACGAACCTTTTAACAACGGCTACACGCTAACAAATATTATTCCTGGAAATTCATGATTCCTAAAAGATAATATCTTTAATATTATTATACAACTAAGGTAATATATATATATTGTAGATAGTAGAAGCTAAAGTAGGTAGGTACTATCGTGTTTTGCAAACACAAATTAAATACAAAATATACACAGGAATAATATTTGCAGACACATAGCAGAATCGTTTATCTTATAAGTTATATAATGTTCATTATTGCATTGTTTAATTTAAACTCAGATTTCGTATTTGCGTTTACACGTTTGCGTCTAGACGTGAATTATATTCGCTTCTATGTACGAATATTTGGAAAGCTGACAATATGATGCTGAAATCCTCACTTGAGTATGAAACAGTGGGACTGGGATGGTTACGTAATTATTTAATTAATTTTCAGATACCTACTTGATTATTACTCCAACGATTTTTTATTAACAACAAACATTACGAGTTCATATCTATCAATCGTTATTGTATGAAATACAAGAAATAATGTAAATTTCTACCATACGTTTACTTTTTGAAGATTAAATGTAATCAAGGCAATGATGATTTAAACACAATAATACTTGAATTCTGCAACTTCTAGTAAGTCATTATCTCTGCAGCTTAATTAAGTAGTGACAGCTACTTTATACGAATGGGTATAATCTGTCGGTCCGTCTATCTGTGCACTTCCTCTGGAAAGGATCGGGTTAGTAGCAGTGGTGGGAATAATCGTTGTCATTGTATCAGTTTATTCAGAATTAATATTGCATTTTGTTAGTTAATAGTATATCTTATCAAACGATGCGCGTTCACCGACCTCAATATTTGTTTAGTCAATGTTAAATTCCCTTTCAATGTTAACACCAGCACACTACTACCCTCCTCTCCTCATAGAAAGAATGTTGAACTTTCCAGCAGCAGTTGACATAATAAAATATTTAGGAGCTAAATATCTTATTAGTACACAAACATTCTAACGAAAGTAGAATACAATGTCATGGAAGTCAGTGGAATTAACGACTTTTAGTTTACCCGAGCACTGTCTCTATCTGGAAATTGTCTTTCGTTTTATGGTCAAACAAGGATTATGTAACTAGGAGCCTACTAATTTTATCAATCACAGTGCAATGTTTCACTAACTAAGTTTGCAATTTCCCTTATGCAAAACTTAGTAGTTCGTCTATGGAAAATAATATTATCTGGTATAGTCTGCCTGTAACAAAGCCACTTATAAGGACAGAAGGTGTGCTACACTATTTATATTTTCGAAGTGGAGTAAAACGGAATTTAAAATCGATACGGACTGTCTGAACCTAAGCTGGATAATGAATGGAAATAAGCTTAACCTAACATTTCACACGAGGCTGTAAGGGCCAATTAATTTTCTAAAGTTATGCTAAAGAGAAATTCTATTTGAGTCATAGCTCTCAAGTATATAAGTAACAGTAGCAGTCAGTATCCTTCTGAACTACACACGGGCAACAGAAACGAACGAAACTGTACACGTGTAAAGTGAAGGTGAAAATTAAAGTTAAGCTACAAAGCTGTGTCCACAGAATTCCTGATTAGCAACGTCGAACAAGGAACCACCCTACACACGCTTTCATTTACACATTCGCACTGTGTACACCCAAGAATGACTATATCTCAAACAATCCCTATTAGAAGAATGCAGAAAGCTTCAAACAGTAGATGTGTGTGACAAAGCTACTTGTATACCTACTACTGCTACTTGTATAAATACACAGTGCTTGGATTCCTATACATTGTATAGGAGTGGGAATAGTAAATTTTACTTTTACAATAGTTTAATGAAACCCTTCCTAACATTATTCTAGGCAGACTTGGGATTGCCTATTTGGTTTCGGTTAGGGACTTTCTCTTCCAGTTTAAATTAAAACACGTCAGCCAGTTTTCCATTCGCATATTTAACTGAGCACAGTACACACACAAGTTGTACAAGTACAATAGGATGGGTGTCTCAGTTTGTCTGATTTCCAAGAGAAATAAAACACTACAAGCACGTAATGAATACCTTTCCATCTTTCTTGCACATACTAGTCCGACCACCATGTGAAGTTATAAAGTGGATGGAGACAGCTTCCATATTATATTATGCTATGTGTGCAAACGGTCGCTACTATAACCAGCTATAAAATATTTGGTTTGTTTAGTAAAACTAAAACTTGGTTCGTCCCAGTGGGTAACATATAATTAAAAGTGAGCTTGTTGAAAATTAGAATGTTTTCACTTTCACGAAGCATGTGGTAAAAGCAAAAAGTAGATACGTTGAGAAGTTAAACCAATTTCACGAACATAATTCGTTATTCGTCCTAAATAAATAAGTCTCTCTGACTCGAATGGCAGAACCTACAGAAGAGTGAATTCATGTAGACTGCATAATGTATGAACACTAGAGAAAGTAGAGAGGTTATCTATTAAAAAGTGGTCCTAATTCATAATTAAAATATACACTCTATTTAAATTTTAAATACCTAAATAACTGACTAAACTCAAGCAATATTTATGAGTTTTTAAAACTCAAGCCCTGTTACTACCTGTTTTAGCATTACTAATACTGTATCAAAGTACTTTCATTGTAAATAAACTATTTGTAACGGTTGAAAGAAATAACGAAGTGAACAGTGACACTGGCTGGTGAAGTATGACATAGTAACATTAACTTAGACATTACAAAACTGTGACACTGTTTGGAATCCAAACAAAAATGGAAGTCTGCGTGCAAACTTAAAGTGACAGTCAGTCAAACAGAATTAATAAATAATTACCTATTATCCAATTTGCTACTTTATATTTGTGTATTCAAGACCAATTAGACCAAGAAAAAGCTTTTTTCTTGCATTAAATACAGATGATAGTACAAAAATGTACCAGTTATTAATCTAATATTTATGCAAGCAAAAAATTATGTATGCGAACGATGGATTGGCAATGATTGACCCAACTTTGAATGGATAATCAAATTAAAAATCCGATAATTGACTGCATAGCTAAAGATTGATTCTTTCCTAATGCTGCTTTATTTTTCAGAAAGAAATTCAAAATAGGGAATCTAATTTGTTATTTTTACAGTAGGTAGTATTAGCATAGGTAAATATATTAGAATAGTAGGAGAAATTGCATAGGAACTGCGTATTGGATAAACTAATAATAGTGCATTGCATGATGTTTAAAATCAATACAATTTTTTCCAATAATAATTTCCACTCCGTATATACGGGTAACGTTTTTTGATGTCACAGTATACATATAGTATACAATACAGTAAGCTCATGAGTAATGCAGCAGAACAATACAATAGTATTATTAGCTTCCATAGTGAAGGTATTGTAGGTCTATTAAACTAAATATTGGCTTGGTGCTACAAAAGAGTAAGTATAGGTATTATGGTACCTACATGCATATATGAAAAATCCATACAGCCTGCTCTACAGAATACAATGCCGACAGTTAAGTCTTCGCTGAGATTCTTGAGTGGAATAAGATGAAGAAAACTTTACTTCACTAGATAGAATCCAGGGGTGTAACACATACTACCCATTATACACAGGCTATGCAACTTCCTCACTTGGAGGAGAAAATATTGTTCCGTTCTGCTAAGGTATATAGGTAGGTACTGCATACAATAGCACATCCCATACAAGAGGAAACTTTGTTATACTGCAATATAGTTTCTTTCGGTAAGTTTCAAGTCATATACTCATATATGTAGGCTTACTTTCTGCAACTAATGGTAGCAAAACTAACATTTCTATCTTTGCCGATAGAAATTTAACAAGTAAAAGTTGATTTTCCGCAGTACAGTCCGTTCCACGCAGCGTTATGGCCTTGTGTCGTATATATATGATTAATACTTCCAAAACTACAACAATACGATGTTCCGTTGTTGAACAGAAATTTTATACTGTTCTTTTATAAAGTGATTGTGATATTGATAGAGAATCGTATGAGAAAAGACTATTTGAGCTATAAGGCTAGGCTACTACCAAAGTAGTCGAAGGTATTCCTTTGAACACAATTGAAACTTTGGTCTAAACTAATGGAAAAGTCAAACTGTGATGGCAAGGTTTGGATGCTCCATTGGTTACTTCTTTCCTTTAAATGCAGTGACATTGCAGAATATTATTATGTATAAATGTTATTCGTAGAATTCCTAATTGCACTTTCTGCGAGGATATCAATCTGTGACATTCTCCACAAGCAGAGAGTTCCATAACAAAATTGTTCTGCCTTAATTTCTTTGAAGTGGAGCTACAAATAATGCAAGGAAAATTTCAGTCTTGCAGAGTTTTCCCAATTAAGGAACAGAAAATTCTGACGAAGTAAAGGCACACCTTCTGTGAATATATAATTTTATGTTCACAGTAGAAATAGTGAATACAGAAAATCATAATTTGACATTGACAAACTTATCAACATATCTAACAACACAATTATTCCAAGTACACGTGCGCGACCCGAATTGCCACGATTAGAGAATTACCTGAAACATTTGTCACTAGTATCGCTTGTAAAACGAATCAAACTTTTGTATAGAATGAATGTTTATGAAGCAAAATTCATTTTATGATTTACTACATTCTGATGAAATGAAAAATCATAGGGTATTTTTTACAAGACAGATTTCTACGGTTTTGCACGTATCAGCAGAGAATTTTCGTGTTTTTCCTCATAAGGAAAATGTGGCTGCATTCTCAATTGCGTTCATCGATGTCATGCAAAAAAGAAGAGGTAATAATAATAAAATATCGTCTAACAGATAGTTTTTGTACCCAATTTACAACTTGGGAAGATACCTTTCTACTTATCACCACATCATGGCATGGTTCGGCACTCTTATTATTAATATTAACAATCTATGCTTTTCAAATTATACTACGTATTCAATTAGATTATATTTGACAACTTTTGGTATGTTATCTTGATTGTAAAAATAATATTATTATCCACTTAGAAAGAATTGTCATTTAAAGTTTATTTCCGTAAAATTGAATTAGAATTGTGTCAAAATATTTATATACACAGTAAGTCTTATTAGTGTTGTAGTAGCCTTGAGTTTTGTTGGTAGTACACTAAACTGAAGAGTAAATAAGCTGTTAAATCGGTGATTTTTCTAGCGATAAGTTTTTGACAAGGCAAGGATATTCTTCCTGCAAAGCATTCATCAAGGGTTTCCTGGTATGGGTTTCCGAAGAAAGGGTGGGGAGTGTAAGATTGATTAGTACAGCACACAGGAAATTGGATGCGTACTCTGGCAGAAATGTATGGCGTGGGTCGATTTGTGTTTGCTACTCTTCTCATCTAGACTCTCTTTTTCTCAACTGTACACACATCACTGTATGTTTGTACACTTACATCCTCTACTCCTATACTTTCATTCTTGCAAAAAAGAATTTCGATGCTATCGCTGTAGTTGAAGAGTTTTTCTTAATTTTCACTACACTATGTAGTACTTATAACGAATACCAATCTGTTTACTATATGCACTATATACGTTCTGTACACATAACACAACTCTTTTCAACATCCTTCTCGTTTATTCTCATCGTGCTAGCACTGCAATGTAAATCCGAAATAATGAATAAGTTTTCAACCATGTACTTCCCGAGCAGAAGAGCTCAGAACACAATGTACTCCCATCCTAATTGACTTTGGCCAACTAACTCTCCTGTCTGTGTGTTTCGGTTGTATTATTGGTATGTTTATGAAATTGTTATCGTCTGTGCCATCAAAGCCATTAGTGCATATTGAACGCTTTGCTGAGCATCCGTTAAACTATTCCAGATATGTAAGCAATGTTAGAAGTAGTACAAGGCTCCAGTCCTGCAGACTACAGACTCAGAGCTCATAGTCATACAAACAACAGCCTCAGAACGTAGTAATACAATGTACGTGTGCATTAATTAATAATACCGGGTAATAGCAATGCAGTGTAGTAAACAAGTACTAAATAGAATAGGAGAATAAACGAATGCTTAAAATTAGACTGGCTAACCAAAATTTTAGGCATAGTGAGTTTTATGTCTATCTAACTAAATCTTTGAATATCATTGCAATAATAATATCTTTTACACTCACATAAATAATACAACAATAATATTATGATATACCTCTCAATACTTTTGCAGGAAACCATATTGTAGACAGACGTACTTCAGTTTTACACAAACAAAAAACGTATACTTATAGCGTGTCCCTGTCCCAATCGACTGTGGACAAACTTTTCACTTCGAGTCTCTAAAAGTAATACTACTGTGCCAGTGCAGCGTTAACTTAATCCAAAACTAGAATGGTAGTTTTGTTTGTGTGCGTTTGTGCCATGTATTGCTTTTTGGCCATGTAGACTGCTATAGTATTTGCTATATAAACGTAAAATATAGATATAGCACAAAAGTGGTTCTACATAGGCAGAAGGCAGTTGAGGTACATGATGCTATTAGATTTGCACCACACCACCACCACCACATATGAATGACTATAGAATTTGCGGAGATGGGATGGATGTACACATAAAACCATAAAACGTGAGTAGGTAGTTGTGTGTTGCAAAGCAATGTGTGTGTGTTTGTATATAGGGAGAAGCCCTATATAACCCTTCACTTCACATCAGTTCACCTCCTCCTTGTCGTTTGCAATCGAGTTCGTGAAAAGTTTTCTGGATGCACATATGCCATAAATAACTCGGCAGGGAAGCAAACCCCGAAAAATCCCGTGCGTATAAATGGATCGCAACGACATGATGATTTATTATAGCAAAGAAGAGAAAATCGGTCCTTCAACTTCAGCGTATTATTCAGTTTACTCTTTAAGCTATGCTTTCGTTCGTGTGTGTATGTGTGTACGAATGCTGGTTCCAAGTGTGTGTGTGATATTTCGTAAGTTCTAACGAACCTTTACTTAAACTTGTAGAACATACACTCACAGTCTCACATCTCGCACATTACTACAACCACTAGAAGCAATACACATGAGCTATTACGACGGCAAGTGAAGAATGACTGTAAAGGACCGTTTCAAACTCAATGTGTGTTACATGCATTAAGTATTATGTGTATGTGTGTGTGCTGAAGTTATTATCATTTGTGGTTACGACTTTGCTGCTGTTTCGTGGTTTCCTATTTGCTCATGCATGCTTTGTTTCGACACAACATTAGTAGTATACAGCATTCTACAAGACAACCATAGGTACTATGAACACACCATGAAATTAAAACATAAAATCATCTATACTTTAACTAACACATAAATATGAACCCACTTTCATAATATTCAAATACATCAATGTTAATGTTAACATATTACTCACTAGACTAACCTACTTTGATTATGACATGCAAAATTAAGTTTTGCTGTATAAACACATTCTATTAAATATAGCATGTGCATGCCCATAATACCATTATATTCCTTCTTTTTCCAGTCCGCTATCATAGTATAATACATATGATATGTAGGTAGGTATATTACATGAAACAATATTATTTAAAAAATATGAATAAGAAATATAAGAAATATGAAACTGAGGGTGCACAGAACCACAATTTATATCAAGATCATTTGCTTATCAGTACGTCTGCGTTAAAAATATTCATTGTTTACGAAAGTTGGTGCAGTATTTACGGAAACTTCCATTAAGGTTTAATTATAAGAGATAACACAGAGAGGTGACAGAACAGGTAAACTTTGTAAACGCAACGAAAACAAATGCCCTAGTAGTATGAGATTTAATTTCTCTTTTGTAGTAAGCTGAAAAATGATTGCATATATGAAGAAAATAATATTTCTCTACGATTGCCTTGTAGAGAGTGAAATAATACAATGCTATATAGAGGAGCTCGATTATCACACTGACAAAAAATGAAAGTCAACTTATCAAAATATCACATCACTGACATGATGTGATATTTAGAAAACTACGATGGTTTAGATGTAACTTAAGTACACGAAAGTACATTCAACTTAATCGGTATATAGCGAATGCTACAGATCTTTATAAATACTATACGTATATAAAGAGATCATCATACTCCGCATCTGGAGATATAGTACAAAGCTATTACTACGAGAGACAGACGAGTATCTGACTAATAAGCGTTGAACTTCAGTCGCAGTCAGCGCAAGACATGACACACAAAGTTAGCTCACCTCTCTCTCTTTCTCTGTGTGCCTTGTCAGTTGCAGAATAGAGACATCAGATCTTCTAAGAACATCTTACACCACACCATTCTATCTCTCTGTGTCCTTAGTCCCATTTTGGAACATTTTTCACTCATGAAAATCCTTTTCTGTCTCCCTTATGGATAATAGCATCTCAAGTCCTTCTGTTCTCGCATCTTCCGTCTCTATTCTATACAGACAGACACCACCAGAGTAGTAGAACATCGACTCGCAGAGAAGAAAGGTGTCGTGCCGTAGGGAAAATTATCCTACGACTACTTACATCACAACCAGTATACTATTTACGAAATGCTAAAGTATATCATGAACAAGAATGAACATAATATATATAAGAAATATTATATACGTGAGAGAGAGAGAGAAGTATATACTTGGTATATAATCATCTTCTTGCATTGCATGCTTATTTTCTTGCTTTTTGATAATAACATCATCATCGTCTCTTTCTCTCCAGCAACTTTAGACTCAACTGTCTTCATCATAATAATATTATTATACTGCGATGTTACATACCAGACATACTAGAGTCGTTCTATCTAGTAGCTATATGAAATATGCCCAGCATGCCCAGCAACATTCAACGTAATCGTCCCATGCACTACTTATATGTTAATAGCTATATACAAGTCTAGTACGCTCATCCGTTTTCTTTCTCTTCCCTACCTCGCTATTGCAATGCAATCCACTGAACTTAAGAAACTTCGCCAGTCTACTTACTATGTGAATGTATCTTTTTGAAGAAATAAAAAGAAAGTCAAGAACAGTTTGCATGTGATTTATTTTATGCATGTAATTCAGGGCGAAACGAGTACACATCCCTTTTGTACATGGCGTACTACACATTGACTATTTTCTACTCGCATCTAGTAAACGATTCAAATTCAAATTCCCTGTATAAGTAATAAAGTAATACACATACAATTACTACTCTACGAAAAGTTCTACGTATACAAAATGAATATACTACAGAAAAACTGAAAATGATAATGCTTACCTAAGCATATAATATACCTACTGCTCCATTTACAAACTAAAAGTATGACAACAATATGATGAGAATTTTGTTACATAACACGTTTTTTATGGATATTGAGATCTGCACTCATCCCAGATACCTTTATGTTAGTACTACTAGTAAAATATTACTATTGTTTTTCGTTATGTGCATTATTCCAAGCTGGAAGTGTTGTAGTAGTTAGTTAACATACTGAATTTGATTTCGTTGAACATTACCGGTTAGTATATGAACGAAGTGTGTAGGTATGTTTGAATATAAGGCATTAGGGTAGTAGTTTGAAATCTAAATTCAAATCTGTACCTACTCACATAAATGGTATATAGTTGGCAAGTGAGGATATACGTTTTACTCCATTAATCCAAACGCGAGACGAGACAACGACAACAAACAACTGCAAAATGTAATCGGCTCATCTCTGTAACTTACTAAAGTACTGTACAGAGGCCTGGAGAATAAGACTACAAACAACAAAGTGAACTCTGTGTATTTTTCTCTCGTATTAATCCAAATGTATACTCACACAGATATAACGGGACATGGAGAACGACAAGGAGAGACTGCCTTGTTTCATTTCACACGCTAAATTTCATAATAGGAACAAGGTTCTCTCATTCCACTCTGTAAAATATTGTCGAGCCTCTGGGGAGGGCTTTAGTCCTCAACTTGAAGAGCAAAGGGCAAATACATAATAATAATCTTTGCAGCTCTATTGTGTTGCAATTAACGAGAAAAGCCTTTCGCTATAATATTATTATAGGGGAAGACCCTTTGAAAAGATAACTTCCTACGCTATAACTATAACTGCACTATGTGAAGTATTTGTACTGTACGGAATACCAGTACCTACCTATGTACATAATGGGAATGTAAAACAGAGAAAAGTATAGAAACAAATTCACCACGAAAATCCAAGGCAGAAGAACAAACCTTCCCCACTCCGAGTTTTGCTTTGGGACTTCGTCATGGAAAAAATGTCAGAAATCTTCTTCCCTCCACTGCGTTTGCAAACAAGCAGGAAAGCTTAATTTTTAGCATAAAGATTGTTCTGTGCACACACTAGTTCTTTGTAGTAGATGAAACTGTATACAAAAATAAATGATATTGCGTTGCTTCTGCTCGCATGCTGAGATGTGCTGAACATTGGACCACACAATACAAACACATTACACTGTTCCACTTACTTACACCTAATCAGAAAATTGAGTTTTTATGGAAAACAGTAAAAACACTGGAGAAAATGCAAATCTTTTTTAAGTAGTCTTGTACTAGTGGAATATACAAATACTGGAACAAATCCGGGACACATTTTCATCTTGGGTACGTAGATACATAATAATATAATGTGACCCTCTCTAGTTCTTTTAAGCACGAGCAGTAAGCAACACATAGATTTACACATTTGGTCCTTTACTGTTTTGCTGTAGTGTACATTACACATTTATGAGAGTATATTATTATTATATGGATATTTTTACTAGAAAGGCGTTTCCGCCATGTTTTGTCTTCTTTCTGGTTAAAGTACATGTTTCTCCTGCTCTGTTCAATTTTCATGCAGTCGATAATGCATTCTCAATTTGTATGCATAATAAAAATTCCATATGCAAAAAATTAGCTTGCTATGTAGGGAAAGCAATAGTAGGAGAAAGACAGAATTGGCATTCTGACTTAGCACCTTACTTACTGCAGCAGATTACTATATCTTTGCCCTGATTTCAGATCAACCTATAAAAAGTCGGCTTACGGAGGCACACAAAAATGCAATGGGCCCGTATCGCTCGGTGTACTTTCGCATTCACGCTATCTCGGAAAAAGAAAGTTGTTCAAATAAATACTACAACGTATATTACATTACTGTTGGTGTACTTATATGAAGTCAATAAGGCAGTAAGGGTAGCTAGCGGGGCAGAACAGTAAATATATTTGTAGTGTTCCAAGAAGTCGTCGTTCTGCACAGCTGACCTAGTAGTAGCTGAGCAACATGAGAATCTATGAGAGCGAAGTGTCATTTTATTACGCTATTTCAGAAGCGAATTTTCTCAGATTGCAATAAATCTTGCAGCTTTAGATATTCCACATTCAGAGTGAAACAATTTTATCATTTTATTTCCGCTACGAAGTGAACCAAATGCTAAATTTCTGACTAAATCAGAGTTCTTGTCTTGCTTTTCTTATATTAAGATATAAGTTTACGTTTCCTCGTAGTACACTGAAGCTGTTATTTTCTTGGGCTTGTTTTAAGATTGGTTGTTATCCTTACTACATAGTAGTAGTAGAATACTAAGGGAAGGCAATACTTAGAAAATATGGGTATTGTGTACCTATGTGTTGTACTTAGAATTCTAGAAACTCACGTAGCACATAATCATGTTTTGATAGTACAACAATTTATTTCTCAATTTTATTCCATGCAAGTTTCAAATCTCTTTTATTGTCTTCTTAGGTTTATGTACCTAAGCAGAATACACAGTAGAATATTTTCTCGTGATTTCCAATAAATGTGAGACACAATATGCGAAACATGCCGTGCATTTAACGCAAAAGTACGTACCTAAGTAAGTCAAGAAGTCAAACAAAAGTCTACAAAGAACAAATAATTCTATGAAAGCATTATGAGTTTACTTTTAATATTTATTACATCCTTCCAAGTTATAACTTCATAAAATTCTACACTTATTTTTGTTTATACTACATATATGTTTATACATTTATATAAAGAAGATTCACAAACAAAAAAACGAACAACTAATAAAGTTTCGTCTAGTGTTTATCGGATGGATGAAAAATCGTTGTGACTTCAAAAGGACAGCTTTGGCTTTGTTACATAAAACTGTGATGTCATCTTTTTACATCCTTAGTACACATCTCTTTATGAAGTGCCAATGAACTTTATATAGGTACTTTCCTACTTAATAAAACTTACGACTCTGAATGAATATCACAATAATATTACTATTCAAACTTAAAAAACATACTCACACATTGTCTGCATAATATAATAGTTATATGGTAGGTACAGTAGGTGTAGGTATATAATTTTCATTTTTTTGACGATCCAACGAGAATAACAACAATAAACGACGAAAAGCAATATATTTGTGTTGTTCGTGTGTTTTGTACAGTATGTAAATTCTCATTAAGTTTTGTCTACAATCGAATGACGTAACTTGACATATTTTATGTGGGTGGATACACGTACAGCTAAAATGTCTATTCAAGCACATTTTACTTTTAAGAGGAAACAATGGAAAGTCTCCTCTCGTGTAGCCGTAAACAGTATCAGTTCGGTAATAATATTTCCAAACGAGCCTAACAGGGAGGCTCTGTCAAATAATGATGTAGTATCAAGTTACGTTATTACTGAAATCCGTATGCATATCATACCTATACTTTTCTCGTTGCTTCTTCCGTCAATTCGTATTTATATGCATTCGAAAACATCAAGGTGCCTAAACTAAATTAGCCCAATTAAATATACATTAAATGTACATTTCCACTTACAGGAGCAGTCAACTAGCACAGGAAAACAGCAAGACTTTTGTTGAACTTGGTGATGATGATGACTTGAAAAAACTAAGATTCAAGGAAGCATAAATTTACGAGCAATGTTAATAAATAGTATTAGCATTAATGTGATATGACTAGACACATTTAAACATGACTCTAAACACTACATAAAGATCATGTTTCTGTTTCGCGATTCTGTTTAATAAATAGGCAAATGTTTGCATGTGAAATGAAAGAGTATGTTTTTCAGCTCATTTTACTTCGTAAACCATAACAAGCAACGTAACTGCCACTTATACACGTCCAAGTGGAAAACACGATCAATTTCTCACTTGTGACTTTACTATGACATATAACTTTAAAACTACTAAGTACTTTGAGCACTCCTACTAAGTAACTGCATTACATAGTGCACACATGACTGAATGACTAAAGTGTACTTAAAATAATGAATAGATCAGTTTGTCAACTCCATTGGTAAAAATCCAACTTTTATAAATCAACCGAAAAAACTGCAGAAGAGCGGGGAAAGTCATAGCAAGAGAAATTGGCAGAATTGTATACAAAGACTATCGTATTAGTATAAACACGCACGCACTGCGAAGGCCAGAAAGTTACTACCAAAGTATACAGAAGAAATGTTCTGTATATCAACTCACTTGTCTCACTGCCAACATGCTCATCGACCATTAATTGGTTTGTTTTAGCGGTTTCACTCACTCTCCTACTACCAAATAACTTTTCAAGTGTATGCAAAGCAAATTCATGAAGCTGAAAAGAAACTATTTAAGTTCCTCTTCTAATAGTCTCGTAAATCACACCAGAATTGTTTACGCACAGCAAAAGATCACTCCTGTTGTCATTAAACTTGAATTTAGGTAAAATAAACCAACGTTGCCAATTAAAAGGACAAGCATTGATTGTAATTTGATCTTGAGTGAAACACGTCACTATTTAATAGGGTAGGAAGACATACAAGGACAGGCATACCTAATAAAATTTCTTTGTAGTTTGCAAACAAGCATTAGTGGGCTGTAAATGTTCTACCAAAGACTTTAACACGATTCTTTCAATATATAAACGCATACATGACATGACCTACTATTATACTGTAGTCTATTATACCTACTATACCTATTGTATTAGCTACATATTGACAATATTACACTACAATTAGGCATTGTAATTGAAGCGCTATAATATTTCAATAACCCTATTTAAAGTTACGCGTTTGTGTTTGAATATTATACACATTAACATCATATCATGACATAAACGAAGGACGGTTTTAGGACCGAAATTAAAATTTGTGTAAAAAGCCGCTAGCCACTGCGTAACAAGCGAAATGACAATGGAGATGATAACGATGATGGGAGTTTGATGGTTTAAAAATTGCAGAATTTCCATATTGTCCTACTCTCGGTTCTCTCGTTATCATACATTAATGTTTATAATATTACATTTAGTAGTGACTGATATTTATATTTATATATGCGAACGATGCTTTAAAGCAACTCAACCGCGTCGTTTGTCGGACGGAAGGAAGCAATCGCCATTTTCGCCATTCTTCCAACACCACACACTGCCATGATGATGGTAAATGCACTATTATTATGATTATGATGGTTTCAGGCATTTACGGATCGATTAAGATTACCTATCTTATACTAAATAATAATATTAACTATAAATTCTAGTATATAGGCTAGGCTGTATAGTGTATAGCGCGTTTTATCCTAAATACATACAAATCTACTTCTGTTTTAAATGTGTTTGTATATAAATATACATATAGGTAGTACATATAGTTCCGTTTGTGTGTTTGAGATATATGTCATAATATGACTGCAAAGGAATAATAGGAAAGTAGTGCCAGAGAGAAAGTGTTGGATGAATCGACTCTGCAGTAAACAGAATTAACAATGTTATGTGATAACCTACATAATATACCTACTTGTGCTTGGCACACAATGCTTGGTATGTGGAAGAGCAGTAACCCGAACCATTCCAAACCACAAGGCATACATAAAGCGTAATGAATCGAGGGGTATCTTTCATTGCGTATTGTGCACCTACCTACCAATGCCGTTCATACCAATGATAATTGGTAGCTTAAAGCAGATTACAGAAATTGTAATGCAAAGCATGGCAGTAGGTAGATGAATCAAGTAGGTAACCATTAAAATTATGACGAATTCTCGGTATAATTACGAAGAGCACAAAATTAAAGCCTGTAGTATTACGAATTACTGCGAATGGTCTTTGGCAATCTCATAATGAATTAGAGCATTACGAAAATATGAAAGCCCAATTCGCAATTCAAAGAACTAGTTACGGAGTTCGCATACCTAACCACATTATTCAAAAGTTGCTTTAAGCCAGGCAGTAAGTTCTGCTGAATGAAGTTCATAAACTTTTAGCAAATCATTAAAAATATGGCACTATCCCGGTTTTGTAAAAGCAAAGGGATATTAACAGATAATAGTAAATTATGAAATATTTAAAAGCCTTTTGCAGACTGTAACTTCACACAGAGATTCTACAGACGCAGATGGCAGACGCTTCAATACAATCATTCGCAGACAAAGTACAATATAAGATATTTCATTTAATAGAAGTATCATGAGATCAAAGAACCCATCCTATGAAACGTTGCATCTATGTAAGTATTGCATTGTACATGATAATATTAAAACTACAAATAGAGAAATAATTGAAAAATTAATTCAAAGGATTGTCGTGAAATGAAATTCAGAATATATAGGAAATGCGAATTCCAATAACAGAATATGTAGGACACATTCCCCAAGCACAATAGAAAGCTTTGGCACGAGCCTTCACTCTTCATCATTCTCAAATCAATGATATACTCAACTAAATTAAATATCATCCGCGTTATCATGCAGACGGATACAGTGGTGAGAGATGCTGTGGTAAGCAAAGAATGGCAAAGAACATTTTGTAACACATTACTATGAGTTGCTCATATATGATATTTTGATTAATCTTCTTTATGTGTACTAAATTATGTATCAATGGAATTTAATAAACTTTATACCTCGGAGAAATTGTAGAGGTTTTGCTTTTGAAATTGTAGTGCTTTTGGAATTCTGCTGCTGTTAAAGCTGCACCAGAATTCTGTGGGTTCGACAATATAGGTGATGATGCGTCAAATCTAAAGGCAGAAGAATCTAATCTCTCCCGTTTTTGACCTCCAGTGGTCCAGTGGCCGAACTATATGACCTAGTGAATTTTATCCCTACTCAAACAGATTCCTTGTATATAACTGCATGTAAAAGATTCTAAAAAATTTATAGAACCGGAAATTTACATATAGCTTTTGTAGCAAAAAGCTCGTGCCACAACTTGGCCTTATTGCTAAAACCTAATTTATTGTGAATAAGAAATAAAGCAAATTGCCACTACTAATGTACTCATCGTGATTTGTTTGGTGATAATTAAGTACGACGACTTGTTTTAGAATGACAACTTTCCGTTTGCCAAACAGATATAATTAATGTAAAACCACTGCAAAATAAATTAGTATGTCAGTCAACAGTCAAAGAGAATTCTTAAAATTTGATCAAAAGGAATATTTTGTTTTTGACTTTCACTTTGCATTCCTCCCACTGAGTAATAAGTATACCAAATCAAAAAAGTATTGGTTTGTGTAAGATGAATATTTCAGTATTTATAGGCGGCACAGTATACGCGTTCTCAACTTAAGTTCAGAAGAGTAGGTTAGGTACTCGAATAAAAATAACTTGGTCATAGTGTGCTAGCACTAAATTATAGTGGAAAAGTTTTAGCTGAAGTAAATAGTAGGCTATTTCTGTGCAAACAAAAATTTTCGATTTGTTAAAGCCTTGTGGAAGAATATTGGATTATAGTGTGAAAACTGACTAATAATATCACTCTAGTTTAGTAGATAAGCCCGACAACTGGACAAAGATTTCCAAAGGGAGGAAAGTACATGTTGGTGGAATTTATTTAGAAACCAGGATAAAGAAAGGAAGAAAAGACTGTGGTGGTATTACTATACCTAGTAGACTGGAGTAAAACGTGGACATGACATTTAAGCGTAAAAGAGAATTCATAGGACAGTAGTAAAAGCATCCATGGAGTATGTAATGTATTTATGAGTGTTGACTGAACTAAACCAAACTAAAGTCGAGGAAGGACGAAAGGAAGAATGAGTTGAAGAATAGTAGTGTGCCATGCCGGGGCCCATCCTAACAACAGAAAGAAAGAAGTGGTCTTATCCGTATCCGCCTGTCCGGTTTGTCTCCAACTCAGTTAAGGTTTCTCGGACAGTTTCTTCTGGTTCTTCTTTAGTTAGTAGTAGTTTCTTTGGTCCATAACTCAAAGGGGACTTTGGGAGTCTCCTCCTTAGCGTTTTGACTCGCACAGAAAACTGCATTGCAAATGAGATGATATTCGAAAGATAGTCTCTAGGGAGGGGACTTTTCCTTCCTTTTTCAACTCCTTGCCACAGATCTCTCTTTCTCTCGTATTTTTACGCTTTTCTCCTATCGATCCATTACAAGACCTTACTGCTACAAACATGAAGAACACATAGCAGTCTCTCTCTCACATTATTCCTACTGTGACTTCAACTACACCATTAGAGCTCCTTGCCTCTCATTCCTACATCCAAAATGCTACTACACTGCCCATACAACTAACTCTTTCCTCCACTCCTTAAGACTTCCATCCTTTCTCAAGAAGATTCTATCTTTTCGTCTTAAGTAGTAGCTCGTAGCCTAGAAGCTCACTGTTACCCTATTCTCTCTCTCTTTCTACTTTCAGCCATAGAACACTTACATTACGTAAACCTACTTGTGCCATGCCACGACTGGTTCACTACTGCCACCCTTTACTTTTTACTTTTCTCTCTTTTTCTATTTCTCACAAACTCAGGCTACCATTACCACTGCTACTTACTCTGCTCTTACTTATAATCCGAACCAGAAAAAGAATGTACAGCCAAAAGCTATATACTACTACTACAAAGTACAACTCTGTTTTCTTATATCCCTTGTAAGCAGATTCGCACACTACAGGCTTTCCATCCATTCGTGCACGCTACACAACGACTATCACCACAATACCATCATCTACATCACATCCTATTTCTCTTTTATTACTTTCCTTTGCTTCCTGACTATGCTCACACACAAAATCGCCCTTACACACATACAAAAACCAAGCTTGCCAAACTATGCTCATAGTACAGACTTACAAACCCCACTATTTCATAGTAGCCTTTAAGACTAAGCTTACTTATATTTAACGTATATGTAATCTATTGTACCAGAAAAACAAATGCTTTAAAAAATAATAGAAAAATTGTCCTTTTTTAGAAAAAATGTGGATAAATAGCTTCACAGTAGGTACAAAAGTAAAATTAAGAATGGCAGGCAGTACGATTGGAGTTATTATTACTTCAGTCTCATGTGCGTATTGTGTGTGTAGTAATAGTTTTTAGACAAGTTCGTATTGTTACTACAGTTCAGTTGTATGGTAACGATGTTTCTTTGAATGGGAATGGTGCTACAGAGTACCTACTATTACACACACACACAGTTGTAATAACAGAATGGAATTTCTTATGTGTTGCTGGTGCTGCGTATCACATTATGTGATTCTTAAAAGAATTCTACATTTGGCTTGTTGAGTTGTATTATTACGAGCATTAGTAATAGCAGTTGAACTTGTAAATAGTAATAGTACTGTTATGGCATTGTAGTTCGTAGTATTTGTGTGTGTGCTTACAATGTTGATACTTCTCTTAGGGAAATGAATAGAGCAATGCCCAGAATGGAGGAAGAGAGAAAGCCTAAGCAAAAAAGACCAACAGGATGTGGAGTGTCCAACTAACTTAACGACATAGGAATATTTCACACTCTACTTCCCACCCTGTGAGAAGATCCTGCTTGTGCTAATATAATATGTAACAATGTCTTGTGTAGGAAAACAGTCACCAGAATGACTATCTATGACCCGAAAGTCATTCTAAGTCAGATTGTAAACAGCACTGTCTGGATAACCTCGGTGCAACTACTGCTCCTTTGCTGCAGTAAAAGTTAAAACATGACTTGCAATTGAATTTTCCTCTCCTTTCATCTCATTTTGCTGTTACTGCTGCAACACTTAACTTTCAATCCTCTTTCGTATTAAAAAGAAACAATCTACAACGTTATTGACAATCTCTCATGTTTCAAAGAAATATTTTAATAACTTTGTACAAGAAAAATAAAAAATTGCCTTAATTCAAGTTTTTAACAGTCATAATATGTTGAAGTCGCCAACAAAAGTTTCGTGATGCACGCAAAATCTTTTCATCAATATTATTAGATGGGAAATGGTAAAATAAGTATAATTAATGATCCTTGCATTGAATACAATATAAATTATGGACAGATACTACTACACATACTTCACTTTAGGCATTTATGGATATTTTAAAAATATTACAGAAGATGAAAAACTGTAAATGTTATGTGTTGTATGCGAGTGGTATAATTAAGATGGACCATGCAAGTTAATTGTGTGTTGCTTAATAACTGTAATTTTGGAGAGCACTTAGTCTGTCGGAATTAACTCCACTTAAAAATTAAGCAGAGGAGTTGACCTGGATATGAAGCAATTAATAAATCTGTTTCTGTTTTCATTTTTAGCGAAACGTGGCGGTGGTTAATTTTCAGCGTGCTGAGAATTCTTGCCTTTTTGGTTGTTTTAGTCACTCAGCCAACTCGGGAACATTGAGTGCTATATGTGTAGCGTAGGACGAAGATATAATAATCTAAGCTTTGCACACTCTGCCTAGTTCTCATTATTAAACGGAGTAATAAAGCCCGTTAAAAGTTTCTTCAACGAGCTGAACGTCGGATCAGAAGTACAAAATAGTCCCATCCAACGAGGCACATGGGATCAATTGCTCCCATTGAGACTCTGGCTTAACTTGCCTAAGCTCTCAGTTTTTCTCTCTCACTTTCTCTCTCCGTCTTTTTCATGCGTTTACTTATTGTTCGTTACAGGACACAACTCTACTGCTTCACTATAGCCAGAAGAAAATATATAACCGCTCAAAGAAGCACATACCATCTCAAAATACTCCTAATAGAATACATTAGACCAAGCTTGAAGTTTAAAGTGTCACAGCGCAGAAAAATAACGACAATGATCGAAAAAGCTCTTAGAAAGCTCAACGGAAGCACAACATAGTGAAATTTACTTATAGACACATCCACTACTCCTAAAAATCTTTCTATCAAATTAAATTTAATCTCAGTCTTCACGACACGAACCCATACACTAGAAACAGTCATTGAACTAAAAGCACGGAACAGTACCATGCTAAAAAAAGTGTAACATTAATAAACAATGTTTTTTGTGTTCAGTGACGAAGTGTAAACGCATGTGGAGTTTGGTGCTGCATCTTGCATGTTTTTGCGTGTGTCACAGCTAATAGAAGATGAATGTATTTTTGCGCAGTATAGACGACGACGTCGTTTTGCCTCGG
>JABASD010002947.1:0-22878 GCA_019776165.1 Pogonognathellus flavescens
TCCACTCGTTTGAGCCGGATCAGCCGGATGGGGGTCCAAATGACACTCCACTCGTTTGAGCCGGATGGGGGTTAAATAGACACTTAACGGACTTTCAGCCGGAAGGGAGTCAAATAGACACTCGACTAGTTTGAGCCGGATGGGGGTCAAATAGACACTTGACTCTTTTGAGCTAGAAGGGGGCAAATGGACGCTCGACTTGTTTTCAGCCGGAAGGGCTCAAATAGACACTCGACCTGCTTTAAACCGGAAGGGGTCAAATAAACATCGTATTGCTTTCAGCCGGCAGGGAGTCAAATAGAAACTGGGCTTGCTTTCATCCGGAAAGAGGCTAATTCAGACACTCGAGAGTGAAATATTACAGTAGAATCTGTCACATGAACCCTGAAACAACACGGGGTCAAATCAAGATAGACATAAAGTATGACGATCAATTCCTAAAAAGTTTTAATGTTCATTTTGTTGCTTAAAAGCACAAGACCGTCAATTCCTTTAATTTCCTGATAATTTTATTGCTTTACTGCAGTTGCAACTACTCTCAACTTTTGAAAAATTGTGATGTTAACAAATGTAAAGCTTTCTCAAATCCTTTTATTTCTTGCCAATGTTTCGATTTCGAAATTGCAAATTTTTCTCAATTTCTTTAGGCTTCTGATCATTTTGTTCCTTACGACCATTTTATAATTTGCTTTGATTTCCTGATAATTTTTAAGTTGAAAAATGAAAAATTTTCTCAATCCTTCTAATTTGATGTCGATGTATTGGTTTGAAAATGCTAATTATTCTCATTCCTTTTAATTTTCTGTTGATTTTTTGGTTTAAAAATGAAAAAATTTCTAGTGCGTTTAATTTGCTGTTGATATTTTGGTTTTAAAATTGCAAAATTTTCTCATTTGCTTTGATTTCCTGAGGATTTTTTGGTTTATAAAATCCAAAATTTTCTTATTCCCTTTAATTTCCTGATCATTCTCCTTTTATAAAATGCAAAATTTTCTTAATGCCTATTAATTTCCTGATGATTCGCCTTTAAAAAATGCTAAATTTTCTTAATGTCTATTAATTTCCTGATCATTCTGTTTATAAAATCCAAAATTTTCTTCATGCCTTTAATTTCCTGATGAATCTCCTTTTATAAAATGCAAAATTTTCTTAATGCCTATTAATTTCCTGATGATTCTCCTTTAAAAAATGCTAAATTTTCTTAATGCCTATTAATTTCCTGATCCTTCTCTGTTTCTAAAATCCAAAATTTTCTTCATGCCTTTAATTTCCTGATGAATCTCCTTTTATAAAATGCAAAATTTTCTTAATGCCTTTAATTTCCTGATCAATCGCCTTTTATAAAATACAAGATTTTTTTCAATTCTTTTAATTGTTTGGTACTTTTGGTCCTTAAAAATGCATAATTTTCTTAATCCCTTTAATATCATGATCATTTGTCTTTTATAAATGCGCAACTTTCTCAATTCGTTTAATTTCTTGATATTATGCTGTTTAAAAATTCAACCACGAATAATATGCCCACTTTTTTAAACTTCTGTCAGTTATGCCCCTCAAAAATTCCGTTTTTGATACAAACTGGGCGACACATTCAATATAGTAACAGTATATGAATAAACGTAGAAGTTAATTTAGCTCGCTACAATTTTCAGCGTTGACCCCCCTAAATTTCTGCCACTTTGGCCGAAATTGACCCCCCTCTAGGGATAGTCCGGTGGGATAGTATGATTCTGATTATCAGTAAAAAATGATATTAATACAGCACTTTTGGTTTGCAGAAAAAGATTTCGGGTGAAGAAGCAGATAAATTAGTTTTATGGACGAAAACTGTTGCTCCTGATTTATTTTGGTCGCCATTTAGAAAGTACTGCTTTAAGGTTAAAGATGAATGGATTGGGTTTGAAGTCATTTGTGAGGCCTCTACATTAACAGCGTCAACATTTATGTCATTTATCGAAAGCACAATTCAACCGTGCGACTCTATTAAATACGCTGGTCGCAAAGTTCACGCTTTTCAGTTTATTTGTAAAATTATGTCTGGACTCATTTTGAGCAGTGAAAGAAGAAAACAAACCTATGTGAACATTGTCGATGAAGCTTTTGAAATGTTTTATACTTGTGGATTTCGGTGTATCACCAAAGTTATGCAACCTGCAAAAAGTTTTCAAACTGGAAATTGCGATGATTGTGCAAATAATCCCTGTGCCTGCACAAAAGTAACCGCTTTATTTCTTGAGGCAAATAAGTAAGTTTCAAATTATATTTATCTTACTGTTCTTATTTAAAATATATTTATATTATAATAACAAAAAACGAATTCTATTCTCCATTCTGTTTTATCATATGCTGTATTAAATTCTTAATGTTTTTAAATAGGGCTTTACAAGGATTGGGACTAATGAATGAATTAGCTGGACCTAGAGTTTACACTGTTGTGAAAAGACAAATGTGTGTTCGAGTTAGAGAAAACTGTTGTGGTAAATATGAAGTCAGTCATTTAATGGATCTGTTCACAGTGAGTATATTATTTTCAATTTTCATTATTGTAATTCCGTATTTGTCCAAGGGAATTATAACGTAACCTGTTTAAATCTAATTTTTAGTGGCTGAAAAATCGTATTATGCCATGGATTGATGCAATTTTCCCTCAGCAGTGCGCCATGTCTGCAAAGTTTCACTTAAGAGAAAAAATGAGAATCGAAGAAGAATTTTCTATAATGCTATTTGAAGTTTATGGCAAATCTATAATTGACGAAATGTTTTCTGTCATAATTGGTAAGTGGTAATAGATTATTGCAAGTAGTATCTTTAAAATATTTTGAAGTACCTCCTATATAATGTTGAATCTTTTTGGTATTTTTAATTATAGAGTTTCCAGATTCTCAGCCAATGCTTGACGATTTGCGAGTTTGTATGAGAGAAGTGAATTTGCGTAGTGAGCTTGTTACAAAATTAAAAACTGCATTGGAAAGAAGATTGCTGAATGCGGGTGTAAATACAACGGATGTGTTGGATGCTTACGTTGCCACCGTTAGAGCTCTCAAATATGTCGACCCCACAGGCATTCTTGTCCAATTAGTAACTCCTCCTGTGAGGTAACTATTTTCTAAACATTTATAAGGACCCATAATGAAAATATTGTAAAAACTATTTTTTAGCAACTGTGTTTTTGATTTTGTGATTGACTTATAGAGAATATTTAAAACATCGTGATGAAACAGTTCGTGTGATACTTGTAAGTCTTACTGAAGAGTCGGGTGATCTAGCTGAAGAATTGTCACGAAACCCTTCTTACGCAGATTCGAAAAGCCGACCGACTTTAGTTAATTGGAAATCTTGGGATCCTGGTAATTTGACTTTAGATCGTTTAAATGTTAAAATGAAATCAATTTGAGTTGCAATAATGAATTTTAATGCTTTTCGATCTGTGTACTTACAGATCCTATTGATGTTCCTAAAGATAAACATAATCTGAGAAAATCGGATCTAATCCAAGCTCTTGTTTCTATTTACGGATCAAAAACACTATTTATTGACGAATACAGAGCTCTACTTGCTGACCGACTGCTCCGAATGCCAAAACCGGGTTCTATAACCAGAGAAATCAAGTGTCTTGAACTTTTAAAGCTAAGGTGAATAATTGTCACTCGTTACATTTTCATACCAATTTTTTACCATTATTGGCTGCATTATTGTTGACTACAATGCAATTTCTAACAATCTTAATCTTAAACATTCATTTCAGGTTTGGAGATTCAGATTTACAAAAGTGTGAAGTAATGTTAAAGGATGTTTCAGACTCTCAACGTTTAAACACACGATTTTATGAGGACGAAGGGGGTGTCCTGGCGGACCAAGTAGTTAGGGTTAGCAGAATATTTTTATCACTTTATAAAATAATTTTTCTTTAATTTATAATCTACAGAAAATAGAATGTACATTACGTACAATAATTTTAAATATTTTGTTTTTATCACTTCTGCTCTGCTGTAGGAATTGGGTGTGACAGGTTTAGTTGTCTCTGCTCAGTTTTGGCCTCCATTTAAAAACGAGACGTTAGAACTACCAAAGCCAATCTCAGATGCATTGGAAAAATACACGAAAGCCTTTGAGATGATAAAGGGGAATCGTACATTGGAATGGCAAAAACACATTGGAAATGTAGAAGTAGAATTGGATCATTTGGACACTACAGTGAGTCTTACGGTCAGCCCAGCACAGGCAACTATAATTTGGCACTTTCAAGACAAATGTAAGTTATCAGTAATATTATTATTCACTAACAATAGGAACATTAATTACTGTTCCTTAAAAATATCGATGCAATTTAACTTTTTCTAACAAGAGACTTAAATATTTATCCTGAAGGTACGTGGACGTTATTAGAATTAGCTACAGCCACGGGAATTCCTCCTTCCAGCTTAAGACAAAAAATCGGTTTCTGGATTTCGAAAGTATTAACACATTCAATTCAATTTTATCACTTTAATAACAAAAGCAATAATGTTGCAATAATGTTGCAAACAAAATAAAGTTGCTTTGAAAAATGACTAATATTTTTTCTGACTAATGTAGGGAGTGATTATTCACGCTGGAGATGACGTTTATTGTTTGCATGAAGGCTTCACGGAAGCTAATCCAGCAACTGGAGTTGCACCCGGAAAATATTTGGAAGAAGCTGATGCTGACAGTCCCATGACATCTACGTCCACGCAACGTGAAACCGAACTAACGGTAATAAATATAATTTAGCAGTGTTTCTTATTAAATTCATTTAAAAGTTGGAATCTTTTGTGTCTGTATGAATGATTGACGATTTATTTACTATTTGCAGATGTTCTGGTCATATATTGAAGGAATGTTGACAAATCTGGAATCACTACCTTTAGCAAGGATTCATTCCATGTTAAAATTATTTGCTACTGTAGAGTGTAGCTTAGAAGAATTACAGAAATTCCTAGATGAAAAAGTTTCACAAAATCTACTCGTTTACTCTTCCGCTCAATATCAATTACCGAAATGAATAATTTTTGAAATTCCACTTGTAAGTTTACTATTTGAATCTACGAAATAAATAATTTAGCTCAGATTATTATATGCGAAAAATTCCTGTTTGTTTTTTGTGGTATTATTTATTTCCTTTATGTGAGGCAAATTGCAATTGTAGAGGCTCAATTAATACATTTTTAGAATTTGAATTATCATAATTCATTATAGCTATTTTAAGCTTAAACATAACTTTCACTTGACATTTATAGCATTGTAATTTTACAAGGGGGTTAAATTCATTTAGAAAATTGAGCAATATCCTTTTACGCTTTAAGAACGTTGATTTTAGTAATTTTTATAATTTAAAACATCATCGGGTGTAGTTTGACTTCAGGGTAATTATCAGTTTTAAGCTACGTAGATGTGGTTTGCAGGATTTGATTCACACCGTTTCATGAATCCTTTCGAAGTTAGAATCTCGATTTGTCCCTGTAAGAAAATAAAAATTGTAATTATAATTACAAAACTCTAAATAGGTTTGACTGCAAATCAAGATTTCAAGACTTTTGAAATAGATAGCCGTACTTTGATCAGCTCCGGGCTTATTTGAATCTTCTTTTTCACCATGTCATCAATGACTTGTGCAGAGAGATTTCCGTCAGAAATGCTCTTGCTAGTTTTCATGATTCTAACAATGGAGGCTTGTAATATGAAAGTAATCTCATTATCCGCCTTCTTTGCCACTTCATCCTCGTCCTTTTTCTGCTGGTCAAGTTTCAGCAATGTATTCAACTTGACTCTGATGAATTTGGAAGTGAAATTCACATTCAACGAAATTTTTTCCCCTTTCCCAAAAGCCTTCGGAGGGTCATCTTTTTTTGACGGCGGATTCTCCCGAAGAAGCGGAGTAGACACTGTCGATTCAGCTGATTGGTTGACCAATTGATGCAACACCTAAAAAAAAATTAAAACTTATACTTCCAGTAAAGCGAATGCGATTTCATTCGTAAAAGTTTACATCAAACTACACAAACCTGAGTAGCAACAATGACGTCTAGCCCCGTGGCTGCCAAAATCTCTTCAAATGTCAACATGTCTCTGTTCACGTACAAAAGAACAACAGCCATCTGGTAAACTGAGCCACAAAACACATACTTTCGCTTATCTGCAAAACAGCTCGAACTCGCTTCAATCTCGCCTTTGGACCGCGAGTGAATCCACGTCAAATGCCGATTAGGCTTAAATTTGCTGTAAAATTCCGTGAATTGATTTTGGACTTTCACAAGCTAGATGTATGAGAGAAGAAATTATTTTAAGTTTATTTCCACAAAGAAAAAAATCATACAGACTATAGTAATGATTATCTTACATCTGCAGGTAAAATGAACGGCTGCTGGATGAGTTGTCTATCATTCGTCCAAACGATTACCTGAAAGAAATATTTTCATGATAATTCATTATAGTTTTGTAATATTACAATTCTAATTGTTATTTATAGCATTGTTATTTTTATACATTGTGTTGAAGTATTGTTAGATCCAGGGAAATGGAAATCTTTTTTTCATGGTCTGTCTCATTTTCGCACAGTGTTCTAAACTCCCTGACAGCATCCACCGAGATTTTTCTGTCCGCGAGAATGGTAAGCAGCTTCTCTACAAATGCATTTCCCTGGTGCTTTGCCAAACTCTTGATGACTTGCTCCTCCAACTCAGCGGAAGTGCTGGTTTTATCTGTCAGTCGGGTACATAACCGGTGCCGATAATACACTTCGAAAGCGGGCACATTGGGCAACAGCGCAAATAGTTCATCCTAATTTGAAATATAAACTACAATTAATTCATATCATAGTAGAAATGAAAAAAGGGGTAACTCCAAAAAATAACTAACCTGCATCTGAAGAGTTGCGTTGATCTCTTCCTGGCTCAGCTTTTTTGATTGGAGGAGATAATGATACCCCATCGATAAGATCTCTTGCGACTTCGCCTTGTTCGTTCTATTCATATTATTTGAATTTTAAAGTTCATTAATTACTTTAATTTCCTCGTGCATTTATTTTAAAAGAAAGAAATACTTATGGAGACACATACGCAACACTGCTGTTACTTCCCAAGCTTTCGGTGATTCCACTTTTCACGGATCTGACCATTAGCAGATCATCCTGCATCATATCACTTACTAACTTCAGAAAGAACTTCATTTGATCATGAACAGCTTTGATGTACCCGTGGGTATACGTATCCTACAAAAACATAATTAGTTTTATTAAAGGTTTCATTCATGAAAAAAGTTTTCATGAGCAAATTTCAGACTTACATTCTGCCTCCGTTCACCCAGTTTCTGCAAATTCAATTCCACCTGCAGAATGACCTGCCTTTTCAAGTGGGAAGCTAATTCCGTAGTCCCTGCTTCTCCAAGCGTAAAGCACAAATGGAACATTTTCCGGGCAGTTTCCTCAACACTTGCTGTTTGCTTCGAGAAGGCTTCGCTGAGTGCTGCCATGAAGAATTCGCTCTTTTGGGAAATTGATATGGGCAGAAGAATGTTCAGAATTCGTTGCCTATGAAAACAAAAAATAATTAGTGTAGCATGCATTGAAATATTATAAGAAATAATTTAAACATTAATTACTTCGTGCTTGGCTGGAGGTACTTATCTGCCCTTCTCACTTCTTCTTCCTTCCACTGATACACCTAAAAAGAAAACAATTAGGTATGTAATGTACCTAAATAATATTTTGCATATTATTTGTGCAAATAATTTATTATTACATTACCTGATTGACATACTCAACCGATGTCGCATTTTCCCTTAGATGCAATACTTCTATTCGCTGAGAATAATAGTCAGTGGTAGCTACCAGAAATTCATTTTCAAACAAATTTCTGTAGAAAGAAAGGTTGCTATCTACCAAGCGTTCGCTTTCCCAATCCCGAATAGCCCTTTCCTCTTCAGGAGTAGTGGCTCTCGATAGTTTACTGGCAGTTTCGGCTTTCAACTTTTTAATCGCTTGTGGGTCATATCCTATTAACAATTTACAGACTACATGAATTAAAACTAAAACAGACAATTTTCATCGCATTTTGCATCAACTTACCCAGATGGACCAAAGATTTAATCACCGTGGAGAAATTCCCGTAATCAATTTTCCTTCCTTCTCTCTCTTGTCGGATTAAGCCGATGATGCAATTCGAAATCTAAGTAGTATATGAAAGAAAAAACAAAATTTTTTCATTATTTCATCTTATTATTTATTTAACACCAACACTACCTTCAAAATGACATCCCATTACTTTATAATTGGAATATTTTATTACCTGATTGCCCCAACGATCGAAAATTCCTCTCTTCCATATCATGGATGCCAAGAATTCAATCTCATGAAACGCCTGTCCGTTATTGTCAGGTTCACCATTATTGGCAACTGGAACCCATGACCTATTGATGGTCCTGCAAATGAAGTTTATCTGCGCTACACCGTCCAAGTAAATTTTTGCTTCCCGGATGTAGAAAGCCAAGATTTCTTCATCGTCAGTTATTTGTACTGCAGCCTACAATGACAAATGACAGTTAAACCTAGAATCAACCTTTTACTTAACAAAATGCCAAGAAATCTTACTTGTCCCAATCTAGCCACCGTCCGGCGCAAAAAGATTTCTATGCGTTTGTAAATCTCGTGGGTGAAGCTTCCTCTCCCGAGAGGAACATGGACCCCGGAAACACGACCATATTTTGCTGGAGGAGTATCGTCTGCTTCACAGAATTTGTTCGTCAACCTAGCAAGAAAAATTGTTATTTAAAAACTTGTCATTTTTGTATAATAATAATTTTCATCCTTACTGATAAAGTCGCATCAGTTCCATTCTTGAAAGGCCTTGATCTCTACTCTGGAATATCTTGATCAACGCTGGTCTCAGGGCAGCCCACAGCTCTTTCATCAACCGATCCTTGGTTTTGGGCTCTTCCTTAGTAGCGGAACGTTTTACTCCGGCAGACATGGTGAAAATACCAAAAAATGTAGTTTTGTATGCGATAAAAAACTTGAATGTGTTATGAAATAATCTATCTAAGCACTGTGATGTGGTTCAAAATTTTTTTAACTGTCACTTTTGTGGTGATAATGGAAGAACTCTGTAGAGACCCCACTTTGAAGAACGTGTCAACTGAAATGAGAAAAATATTTTTCCATTGGCCCAGGAAGAGACAATTTTGCGCAAGAATAAACAATCATTGGTTAGAAGAGGTACATAATGTAATTATAATTACCGTGGGGATGAATTCAATGAACTGTGTAATAATTTACTGTAAATCTTTAAATAAATCTTTACTGTGTACAAAATAATTAGAAATTGAATGAATTGTAATGAAATTGAAATAATCGGTTATGAATCTTTATGAATTAACAACTATCTACTGTAAAATTACTTATTTTGCATGCAAATTATTTTATACTTAACTAAATCTAAGAATCTTACTCCTTCCTCAACTATTTTTACATAAGTTTATAAGAAGAAATATCACTGAAGTAAAATGACACAAGTATGAAAGAATCTCTTTTCTTTTGAAACAACGACGGTTGTATTTATATTCTGGAGTTATCGACAAAAAAATTATGACAATGGCAACATAACAGAGAGGGTAAGTAAATAGGTACAGAAATAATTGCTACTACATTTTATGTAGCACACCATGGAATTTCTAGAGTGTATACAAGAAAAGTTATCCTGGACTTGCACTTTACAGTCTACACAATATACAAAAACTTTTTAAATTACATTATGCAAATACAATACAATAATTAATTAATTAAAGATAGCTGTTTATATTTTTTATTCTTCCGACTGAAGACAACCAGCATCAAGTTTTAACTTTACAAAATGTAATTAGCTCCGCAAATATTATATAGAGGTAGATATTTCTGGAAAATCTTGAAAAAACTATTTTATACGGGAATACGTTCAGTTTTTCTTGCCTCCTCCCGGAGACACCCTCGTGCCAAATGTTTGTTCAGGTCTTGTTTATTGATGTACTTCATGTCACAAGAGGTACACACATGAGGAACTGGTCTTTCGTTATTATGAAGTTTCTCGTGATACTCAACCTCGTACAATTTACAAAAGGGTTTACCACACACTCCACATAAAAAGGGTTTAGCACCCCAGTCCACTTCTTTGTCTTCGGCTTCTTCTAATTTCTTTTTAAAATAATTGTCCAGACGTTTGGTGGTGAAACGTCTTTGAAGAGCATGAACTTCGTCGTGCATCGACAGTTGTTTTTTCGTTGACACAGTCTTGTTGCACTGAGGACACAATAGCGGCTTTTCATTTCCGCTGGAACACTGATGAACAAAATATTCACTCCAGTGGATTTTAGTGTTACTGCAAAATTCACACGCGTACAAACATTCATCCACATGAACCGTAGAATGATATTTTAAAGTAATATTCCGACGAAACGATGCTCCACAAGTTTCGCACTGAATTTTTTGACGCTTTTCTCCAGGCTGTAATTCTAAATCGTCTTCCTCTTCTTCCTCATCCTCTTCTTTGTTTTCTTCTGCTCCTCCCTCACCATTTGCCACGCTGTCCAATATTGCATTCAGAGAACAAGTTTCGTCTTCCTTACTGTCACTCACTTCAGTCACCTCTCCTACAAAACTGTCAACAAAAAGTATTATTCCAGCATTTTGAAATGACCAAAAAGAGAATTTACCAATAATCGGTAATTTCGGTTCATATTACACATAAAAATCAAAATTGTTGCGGATAAAGGCAAGTAAACAACTCACCTATCATTCAGAATGCTCTGGACCTGATCTTCGTCCCATTTAATATCCATTTCTGTTGAAACCCGACTAGTGCCTTTAAAATTGCGAACACAAACTTTATTTTCAATTTGCAATTCAATTCATTAACAATTATCATTAATATAAACAGTAATCCATAAACCAATACAACAAAAACCAAAAATTGACAGAACAATGAACAAACATACCTTTACAACGAGAAAAAAATGTTTAGTTCTCCAAAAAGTCCAAAGTTCATTTATTATCCACGAACGAGATGAAATGACCAAGGACGACAGTGACAACGGCGGATTTATAATTACAGCTGATTCCTCCTCAGCTGATTTCCTGAAACTTCCAGCAATAATATCATTCATCATTACAATTTTTCTAAAAAGATTATCGATTTTAACCCTTTTACTAAAAACGACTTAAATTTAAATACAATCTATTTAACTTTATCGTGCGTTAGTTGTGTTTGTGGATTTTGATGTGATAAGCGATAAGCGCCTACGGACTTTTGAAACTTTGCATACATAAAAGACAATGTTGATATTATTATTACCTTTGAAAATTGTTAAGAAAACTTTGCGGGGCTGAGCAATGTAATTAAATTATGGAATGAGAAGAAGACTGCTGAATCGACGAAATGTGTAAAGGAACTGCAACGCAATAAAGTGAATTTCAACGACAACGAAAAGAATGGAATCCGCCTGGGCTGCGACTATTGAAAGACAGAGCGTGTGTGTTTTTCCTACGTGTGATTTGGGTGCAGAGCTCGCAGCAGAATCCTCCGAATGGACACCACGTCAACTCGCACATATTTCTTCAATGGACTCTTCCTTATCAGTCCGGCTCAGGCTTTGCCAGTTTAGCTGCAATGAAATAATGCACACCTACATCAATCCCAAACGCGCCATTTCAAACATTCAAACACTAAAAGTCCAAAATCACAATCCAAAAACACCGCGCGCCTTATAGTCTCTCCCGGAATAAACGTTCTTTTTCAACAACAACAAAGAGTTTGGTCATTTTTACAATTTTTAAGAATTGTTTTTGGAAATACGATTTTGATTTTTATGTGTCAATGCAAGGGCGTACCCTGGATTTCTGTTTCGGGGGCACAGAATAAATCTAGTGCTAAAGAGTCTCATATTCGCGCGTAGCGCGAAAAATTATAGCAAAAGGTTAAAATAAGGCTAAAATGAAAATAGCGATTTTTTGTTCTTTTTTAGACATTTTTTGTCGTTTTCCCGGAATTAGTGGGGGCATTTGCTCCAGTGCTCTCCTCTTGGTACGTCCTTGTGTCAATGTACCAATTGTATGTGTTGTATGTACCGTCAATTTAAACTGTAATTTAGTCAGTTGGAAATAAATTAGTTACGAAACATTTTTGAAGCACAGAGCTAATGAAAATTGAAATTATTATTGTTATCTTCTACAAAGACGTATCTAAATTTCGGAGCTGAGGAGAGCAGGTTTGGGAGGGTTTCAGAGATAAGAAATTTTCAAATGCTAGATTTTCGTTTTGTCAATTTTTTAAATTTTAACCCTGGAATCTAGGGGGAAGGTGCAAATCCAATCAGCCAATTCATAGATACGTCCTTGATTATCTATATAATTATTTTAATAAATATTTCATATAATATTATTACAATTAATCACTTTCTACTGTAAACTTTTGAGGGTTAATTTCTTAATTCTCTTTTGGTCTTTTTAAGCTAAACTAAAGTAATACTTGTTAGTGGAATTTATTATTATTTTGGTTGTCAAATAATTAGCAAGGACCATAAGTATTTATTTGTAAGAAATACACAATTATTATTAAATTTTGATAGTCAAGATTCTTAATTGTTAATAAACCCGCATTTTACTAATTCATAGTCAAAAGTAATTTGACATTATGTTTTTAGCATCAACAATTTTTATTGCTTTTTATTTGGAATCATGTATTAATGTATTTAATAGTTTTTGTCTTTTGTGATCGATGTGGCTAATGTGGCAGCTGTAGAACTGTAAAAAAAGTGTGAAATTGCAAAAAGTTACAATTATTATTATATTTATTATCATCTTTTATAAAAAGTACAGTACAGAATTAATAGCTATTGATTATACACAGCACAGATAAAATAGTTATATTTTATTATTATTATTATTATTATCGCTCTGGCTCTAACTTATTAACAGTTAACAATGGAAATTGTATCTTAATTTATTATACAATGGAAATATTTCTTGAATTGACTTGTGGATAATTCCATCGATAAATGTATAACATAATGATAATTAATTTGTCTTTGAAACACAAAGGAAAATTTTGTTTACTTCAAAACGAACCAAAACATTTTCCTATGTGCATGTGTTTCTTCCAAAGAGTCAATGTATTTTTTAAAGCCGCAAAGGAAAATTCCAGACATCATAATGACTCCCCCGATTACGCTGAAAATGTTCAAACATACAAAATTAATGTCTCAAATAATTCATACTTTAGGAAATGTTTTAAGACGTAACGAAAATAAATGAGCAATGAATCCTTATAATCCAATCCAATATTGTAAGTAATTTATATTTATTTGAAAACACTTGTTTTCATTCGCTTTAATCACTTCACTGTTCGTATCTGTTGTTTACCTTTTCTTTCTTTACATATTTCTTGTTAATTATTTTAAATAATGTTATTTGTCATTTGTATAACTATACAGACAGTTAAATACAATATTATCTCAAAAATTACCTGAACATTATCACATCACTCTACGCCATTTTTTAAGAAACTGTTAATTTTCCTATTGTTGATATTGATAGCTAATTAGTAATAATTAGGTAATAATTAAGTAATTATTAAATAATGACAACAGCTGATTTTTCCATGTTCGCGTTTAATATTTTTCATGTAAACTGTAAACAAATCTACATTTTAATTTTATTGGCAAAATCTCTCATTACAACAGAAGCACAAAATTGATGGCGTAAAGTGTAATGTGAGACATTATGAGTGAGTAATGACATTAAAATGCAGAAATCTATAAACAACTGTCACTCTCTGAATAATAATTAGTTATTTGTAAAAATGTCGTTAATTATATTTAAATTCAAGGCATGCATTGAAATTTTTTGAGCGATTATGTTATTCTATGTATTTATAACTCATCACATCATTGAGATCACCGTGAAGTAAAAATCTATGAAATAGTACCATGAAGTCATGAAGTCAAAATCACAAATTACAATTTGCAATTTTGCCCAAAGAATTTAATAATGTTAAGAATCAATAAACGAAATTAGAAATTATGATGTGATATTTTATAAAAAAAATCTAAAGCTTTTCTAATACATTTAAGTCCTAATGGTCCTAAATCATGACACACAATATACTTCAGTGTTTAAGAGCTCAATAATGATTTATCTCACCCAACCTTGGCCTTGTTACATACTAAGTGTTCTAAAAGGTTGCATTAAAAATATTCTAAAAGATAAATCTACCGGAATGAGTTCAGCTTGATAATTTAATTTTGTCACATTTTCGTGTCATGAAACTGGATCAATTAATGTCTACTGTTTGTCTATACAGAAAGCTGATAGAGATCAAATTATTGCTTCACACTTTGTAATAAATGTTTCAATGACCCTGACCATTACTTTGCTTTTTCATAATTACACGTGATTCAACTGTGAACAGTATGTGCCCAATTTCTTGAATAGCATTTATAACTTTTATAATACCTCAGCGAGCTATTTTTAGCAAACTACGTAATAACTATGACTGTGAGAGTGAGACTGTGGCTAGGTATGAGAGGTGGCAACGAGCCGAATTTATCCGGCTCGGCTGGAACTCAGCTCAAAAATTTCCGGCTCGGCTTGAATTAAGCTCGAAAATTTCCGGCTCGGCTTGAATTAAGCTCGAAAATTTCCGCCTTGAATTAAGCTCGAAAATTTCCGGCTTGAATTAAGCTCGAAAATTTCCAGCTCGAAAATTTCCGGCTTGAATTAAGCTGAAAAATTTCCGGCTTGAATTCAGCTCGAAAATTTCAGACTCGAACTCGGCTCAAAGTCGAACTCGAAATTCCGACTCGGTTTTGAAAAAATCGTGAAATTTTCGAATATTTGGCTTTAACCCGGCTCACCTCGAAAATTGTGTAAAATATCCGACTCAATTGGAAATCGAACCGAGTTCGATCCAAATAATCAGACTCGTTGCCACCTCTAAATGTCTGTTTATGAATAAAATATAAATTATATATTGGTTGAAAAGTGGTTTTCACCTGATCAAATCCGGCATGAGTTGTAGAAAGACCATCTGCCATAAAAATGCGAAGAGAACATCTGTAGTTTTGACTAAAGCCACAGGTCCTGCTTTGTCACATTTGAGAGCAAATATTAGGAACATTTGGCTGACACACGAGAGGAACCCAATGGCAGAGGCTTCTAAAATATCGAAACTTTCCGTTGGAAATTCCAGAACTCCAAATCCATATGAAAGAAGGGCTGCTTCAACTGTTCCAAATCCTCCGAACCCAATCAATGTAATGGAATGGTGAATTGCTTTCAAATGACGTATCATCACAATTGCCATCGCCATAAAAATAGCGCAACTCACTGCCAAACCGCAACCAATCTAAACAACAATTATTTGTAGCTATTTTTGTCATGTTTAAACATTAGCTAATATGTAATACTCCAAAAAGAAAAACATTTCTAAACATCTGCTATTTAATTGCTATCAACCAAAGTATTTCAATATAAAATATTTTGCTCAGTGAAAACGTTCTATCTGTATAGGAGGTTCAATTAACTTAAATTATTTTTAATTCATCTCACAATTTTTTGCGCACACCAGACACCAGATAATTGTTAACATAATTAAATTATTACTCATGCAAGAGTAATATTTTTGCGGAATTTGTCAAGGAATTAATTTGATTTTTCAGTTGCTCTAAAACATTGAAAGAGAAAATTAAAGATGGGGATGAAAAAAATAGAAATCTACGTAAAAATGAAAAACATATCCGTCATTTTTATTAATCTGCCCGTAAACAAACATCCCCTTTATTTTAACGAATATTATAATTATTTGTACTTTTTCACGAAAAATTTAAAACCCTTTTAACTTTGTAGTTATCTTCAGGTGTGTAGTGTAACTAAGATTGCCATTTGAGAGTGGGAGGATCACACGGCTATTTTAAGTTTAGAAATGTTAATAACTTCTCGCATCCCGAAATATTAGGGCGAAAAGACTTTTGAATAAAAAACGCGTAGCGAGAAAACTTTTACTATTTTTTATTATTTTAGAGCCAAATTTTATACTTTTAGCTTGTTGTTTTGAAAATTTCAAAGAATATCTAGTGTATAAGTTTCGAAAATTTGGAAAAGGTGTACGTGTGCCCGGTCATTCTGTGACCCCTCCTAGATACGCCCTTGTGTGTATTAAATAAATTATACCATACAATTATGCTAAATGAGGCTGCATGAATATTTCTGCCAGCACCATGCAGCATTAAAACCCGAAAAGCGTCAATGGATGTAAATATAAAATTATTGCTAAAAAGATATTAAATTTTTTACCAATATTTCATTGTCGAATTCATTTCCGGTGAGAATGGGTGGTCTTGTAATGAGCACTACACCTCCCAACGTAATCATTGTGGACACAAAAGTGAAAAAGCCTCCGAATGACTCACCGAGAAACAAATAAGCAAGAATGTTGACGAAAATAGGGTAAGAATTGCAAATCACAGAAGAATCTCCCAGAGGCATGTATTTTAGCGAATAATATTGAAACGTAGCTGCTGTACAACCAAACACACTCCGAAACTAAATTAAATGAAAAAAACGAAATAAAAAAGCACAATTATTACTACAGAAAATAATATCACTTTTTTTAAATTTTGGAAAAAAATGAAATTTACAATTAAAGAAATGAGAACAACAAAAGATTGTTTTCTCAACGGCCAAAACGAGGTTGTGATAGATTCCTTTTTAAAAGCGTAGTAAACCACGACGAATATCGACGATATAAACGTCCCTGCAAATCTCCAAAAGGATTTTGTTACTGGATGAAATTGTGTCATTCGTGATACCATCATCGTACCCAAAGAAAGCGTCAAACTGGATATAAAACACAGGCCCATGCCCATGAAACTCGAA
Organism: Pogonognathellus flavescens; assembly: GCA_019776165.1. Taxonomy (NCBI): domain Eukaryota; kingdom Metazoa; phylum Arthropoda; class Collembola; order Entomobryomorpha; family Tomoceridae; genus Pogonognathellus; species Pogonognathellus flavescens. Next base: position 16,916 of record JABASD010002947.1, read on the forward strand.
TTTATCATCATCTTCATCATTTCTTAGTTTCCACAGCTAAAAATTAAATAAAAATTTTCACTACACTTAGTAATTAATTAATTAGGCATATTTATTATTTAATTTAAGCTCACGAAAATGTTTATTTAAATAAAAATAGTAATACCAAAAATATCCGAAACAATTAAACAGTGCCAGCCGTAAAAATCGGAAAACCTATTCAGCTGATTGTGAACAAAAAATTATTTATCAAAAAGAACTGAAGAACTGATAATTAGTAGCACTAACACATTTACAGAACAATAAACGGGTTGATTGTTAAAAATTGTAATTGGTGAAAATAATTATTGATCGTTGATAAAAACTGAGGGAGAGGAAATAATAAGGTGAAAAACTGAAAATGAGAGGGAGAAAAGTACATGTATGTGTTAGGGCAAAAGCCTAAGGAAGAAATGCCATTGAAACTGGATGCTTTTTTGATTTTGTTTATTTAGATGCCTTCGCTTTTTGTTACAACAATCAGAGTGTCAAAATACACCGCAGTTATTTTATCTCCAGCACGTCTCTATTCTCAATTCGTCTTCTTTTTAATGTAGAACGATATTTTTACTTATTATGCTATCTTGATATACATATTCATACTAATAGCGTATAGGGTTTTATTATTAGCTCCTAAGTACATAGAGCATCAAATATGGAAATTTTCATCATCAACAGATCAACACACATCCAAATCATTGTCATTGTCAAAGTTCACACGTACAATCTTTTCTCTGTTTCAAGTGTTTCATGGAAAACAAATTTTAGAGTTAACAAACAGATTCAGCTCGTCATCGCATCAGCATGAGAATAGATATAATATGGGAGGGAGTCTGAATACATTTTACTTTTACATAGAGAGACACAATAGAATAAAATCTCACAGTCAATACGAATGCGACATGCATTGCATTGCATGTCGTCGTGTTTTATTTTATACACAGCTTTGATGCTTTTATCATATCAGTTCTACGTTAGTCCATAATGTCTGCAATATCGTTAGAATCAAATTAGACCAATTTATCTGGATTGGTATACAAAGCACATCCATGTAAAACACAAATGCGATTTTATATTACAGGGACCGAAACGCGATTGTATTTTGTATTCCTGTTCCAGTTTTCTACACACCTTTCATTGCCTAATGGTTTCTCCATTTACAAATACCTATATAGAATTTATGTATATCGTAAACTCTTAAATAAACAACGGGTTTTTAATTTTGTTGCCCTACTCCATAATGGGTATACGTGTAATTTGTGATGAAAGATGCGTTTTAGTTTTCAGTTCTAAAGAAAAGAAATTAAAAAGAAATTAATAAATCACAGTTCTAAAAAAACCCCATCAGCATTCCTTTATAGAGACCACCAACCACTCCAGGCATATCTGATTTTTGTAGTATTTTTTCCAAATTGCCGTACAATGAAGAAAAAATTTCCACTGTGGAAATCTTTTCCTTCATAAATTCCACAGTGGATTTTTTTCTCTTAATTGGTATTCAGAAAAAAATCCAGTATGGAATTTGTGAAGGAAAAGATTTCCACAGTGCCAATTTTTTCTTCATAAATTTTTGTATGGCAATTTCAATTTGGAAAAAATACTACAAAAATCAGATGCCTGGAGTGGTTGGTGGTCTCTATAAAGGAATGAACTGATATCCCAATTATGTTAAACCTCCCCGAGATTAGTTTGTATACGGTAGAAAAATTGTTAAACGAAAAAATATAATATTATAAGCAAAAAGGAGAAGGTATTATTGGAAGCATGACTGAAAACTGTTATTACTTTTTTAGAATTATTAGCTTGGAAAAATCCTGTACTATATAATTATAAAGTATTTGGTAGTATATTTATAGAAACTCTGTTTATACAACACAATAATATAATTACATGACATACTACGCTTTATATACTTGAACAAAATAGTTGCACAAACTGAACTAATAAAAATACGGTAATACAACTAACACAACATGCTTGAAGATATTTTATATGAATGACTATCATGAAATCGACCATTTTTAATGGACAATCTGCAATTTGTTTGATTACGCATGCAAAATTTATCGCAAAGTACGCATAGAGGTCATTTATTTTGTTTTGCTGTGCAGAAGTTTTTTCCTATGATGCTAAAACCTAGTATAGATAAGTTGTACATCAGATTCTTTAGAGTATGAGTAGGCATTAGGTGTGTATGCTTTACCGAGAACAGCTTCATCCAGAGTAGAAGAGTAGGTATAAGTATAAGGTAGTAGGTAATTTCAAGGGTCTTTTAAACGGAAATCTTTATTTTTGCTGGAAAATATTTTTTGAGAAATCCTACACTGCAGTTATTGATGCACGTATTGATAATGTGAACACTAAATCGAGTACAAATTACCTACTTGCTCTAATTCTTCGAAAATGACAAGAAATATTCCATTTAGTCTTATTTGTAAATATTTAAGTTTACCTGGATGTTTAGAAATCTTATCTTCATGAGCGGTCCATTAAAATTTTGTAAACAGAATTTCTGGAACTTTAGAATAGTAGCTTTCAAAATATAATTTTTCCATCCAGAGTTTTGGAAAAAATACAAAAACAACGCACAGTTTTTAATGCCATAATCTGTTATAGAGTATGAGAGCACAACTAAATCAGCGCAATGTCGTAATGATATAATTAAATTTAGTTAAAGGTAACTCCATTAGCTAGCTGTTATCTTCTTATTAATACGATCCCATCCATAACATCTTTAATTAAGGAAGTATTTAATACGAATAAATAAATATAGGCATACTGAAAACCTGTACTACAATTTACGCAATGGCAAAATGTCTAATGTGTAATAGTAATTATAATGCAATTATCTCTGGCAAAATTTGCGCAACCAGTAAAAGCATCTTGCAAATCAAATTGTTAAGAAATAAAAATAATTTACAAGGAACTGTGGAGAAAAGTTGACACAAGGTTCACAAAAAAACGCATTTTAAAATTATAAGGAGGTACACAAGTGCGTACCCAGGATTTCTGTTTGGTGGGAGAGCACGACCTAATGAATTGGCATTTGGGGAGGGGGCAAGACAGCAAAAAACACCGAAAAAAGGATTAGATTCGGCCGTAAACAACCCCTTCTCCGAAATTGGGGGGGGGGGGCGTGTCCCATGTGCATCACCCCTTCGTACGCCCTTGAGGACGCATCTTGAAATATAATATTATTTCCATTATTGATGATTCTACTTGTCTTCTTTGAACTAATTTTTTCCACACTCGGCTAGAATGAAATTAGCTTTTAATTATTTTAATATGCAGCTCTGAATAAATTATTCTTATAATTAATTATACTTAGAATTATTTAGCTTTGTCCCAGGCCTTGTACATTGTATGAATGAATGACGACAATGACGATGAACTGCCAAAATATGAATTTATAATTTGCTTTGTAATTTGTTAAAAAACCTTTCGTCGATTTGTATGCAACTAGATACTTTATTAATTAAAAGCTGTAGCATTAGAAGATGAGTCATGATGTCACTGAATTGGTGAGTGAGGACAGTGATACATAAAAATGTCACGTAATCTTTATCTTCATGTATAAACCAAGAATAAGTCATAGCATTATCGTTTGTTACAAAATTCATTTATTCATATACAGCGAGAGATAAAGGCACTTTTAAAATTCCAGTTAGTGAAGAAAATGGGAAAAATTACAATTGACATCATAAAAAGTTCGACATTTAATTATTTGTCATTTCATTTCAGACAAGAAACTGAAGGAAGATTATTTAGCACAATTCCTGTGGGGTTTTCTTTTTTCTTGCTTGTTATCTCTCCGGTTTTGCCTGTCTGTTTGTTCTGCCTGTGTATTATGGGATGAACTATGAATATTATAAATTATAATGATGTGATAATAATTCAACGATAAATAAGCCAATTAAGGTTTTGTGTGTCGTTATTCAAGTTGTGAGAAACAGTCATTAATTACAATTACAAATATCCGCTCAACAAAATAATATATTTACATAAATGATAAATGTACCAAATTAGAAGGTAATTTAGGTAGGTGTAAGAATTTAGAAGAACTGTAAGAATTCTAATAGGGGAAATTAAAAAAGTAATATATTTGTGAGTGATATTGTAATAATAAAATATAATTAGTAATCCACAAGAAATGACAAAAATCATTGATAAAGAATAATTATGGTGAACTGGTGAACACTTTTTAAAAGCATTAATGTCCGTCCAACCAAGCAAAGGCATACAGATGACTTTTTTCAGCCCACCCGGACAAAATAGTTTATTTATCTGGCTTATATGCTGCATACCGGTATTTGTTTATTTTGGTCTCTAACCCCCAAACCCCCGTTTGTAAATTCTAGATACGCTCTGCCTTGCATTCAAATCTACCAATCAGTAAAACAAATAAATTATAGATAATGATAATAAATATAATTTAAAATGAAGGGAGTACGCTATCGTGTTACAAACTGTAAAAAGAATTCAACTACTAAGAATGATAAATAACCTATCTTGTTACATACTAATTATTTTTGCAGAAATCAAATTTTTCTCTGTCGTCTCAAAAATATACATTTAAACATAAAGGAAGTAGAAATATTTTTTATCATTTACGTTTGAAAGTGAAAATATATAAATGAAATTTTCTCTCGCTCTTATCTTATGAAGGTAATTTTACAGTGCAGCCAGAATAAATAAATGAGTCCAAAATTCAAATCAGAAGTTCATTCCATCATCAATTTCTTATTCATTATCATTAATCATTAGTATTAGTTATAACAATATCAAAAATAAACATAAATCTTTACTAATTTAAAAATAGACAATTTTTAATTTATAAACTCATAAATAAAAGATCATTATTGATTCCAACTTTAACTAAGTTCTGAATCCAATATGAAATATTATACTATACATACATAATATAGTCACGCAATAAATTGCTGATGACTTGATCTTGAATCTATATTATAAACATGATTATTAACAAATCAATAAAACAAACATGAGTTTGGTGTTTTACGTGTTTTTAACACAGTATTATTAATTAGCCCTTCTTCTATGGAATTAGCGACGCTTATTATTCGGGAAGGTGACATAAATTGGTTGGCTGAAGGGACCTTCGTTTTTCATAAAGTCAACACCTCGCACAGCAATTTGATAGCGGTATCCTTCATCAAACTAAAAATAAAAAGGAAAAAATAAATTATTTTCCGTGATTAATAATTAAATATCTTCGTATTTCTTATTTTTACAAATATACAACAGAAGAAAGGAAAGTCAGAATGATTATTGCAATTACCCCTGAGAAGGATTTGGAGACAGTGTGTCCATTTTCAAAAGGCGGTCGTACTTCTGCTATTTTCTTCCACGGCGAAATGAATTTTACATGCTTTCGTTGAACGCAGGCAAACACCTCAAAGTTTTTAATAGGCGAATGATATTTTTCAAGTTGCAGGGTCCAGGTGAGTTTGAAAGAGTTGAATCCCGTAATTTGAGGGCAAGAGTACATAACTGGACGAGGTGGAGGAAGAACGGCATGAACTCTATTTGTTTGTTGACCGTTTGAATTGCATAATATTGATTTTCTTGCAGTTTCCAGCCAAATTATCTTGCACTTGACTTTTTTAATACCATCCAATGAGTTCTCTGTGTCCACAGTCGTTCTTCCCGTTCCATGAGAAATCCTGCAAAGAAAAATAAACGAAAATTGAATTTTTTAATAGTTTTCTAAAAAGCAATAATATTTGCCACAAATTGTAAAACAGATTTTTCAGATTTAAACCTAGAATTTTCCATTTGTATGACAAATTAAAAGAATAGGAAACTACAAAAAAGGAATCTTCGTTTTCAGATTTATTTTAGATTCCAGATTGTGTCAAGCACCAGTTTTTAGAAATGTCACTATTGTCATCACAGGACAACATGACCAAACGAAAACGCAGAGA